>CAJQUW010003611.1:0-217500 GCA_907163375.1 Prostheceraeus crozeri
AATATTTGAGAAATCTTTCAAATGTTATATGAATGTAGAAGTACTTTATACAAAAAAATTGACCTGATGGAATTCCTGAAGAAATAATACAAGGACATTTTACAAATTCGCAAGAAATTCATAATGTAAATGATATACAACCCATTTTTGAATCGATGATACTTAAATTAGAAAATTGTATAATTGAAGCCCAGTTACGTGAATCTGGTTGGAGATTTGTTAAAATACTATCTAAGAAAATAGTAATTGATAAATATAAAAATAATACTGGTGGTAGTTATGTTCCTTTACCTTTCAGTTCACCACAAATAATCAACATAACAAATGAAGATGATTATTGTTTTCTGTGGAGTATTATAGCACATTTACATCCTGCAGAATATCATAAAGAAAGACTAAGTTATTATAATAAAGAAGAATACATAAATGAATTTGATCTTTCTGATGGCTTAGATGAATTTCCATATGATTATAATAGGTTAAAAAAGTTTCATAAAAAGAATAAAAATTTAATAGAAGTAAATGTTTTTGAATTAAATGTGAATTAAGTTTCTATTGGTAAAATTACTCCACTTTACTCAGATTCAAAAAAATTTTATTTGAATAATAAAAATTTATGTCAATCAGAAATAGTATATAATGATAGGGGAAATTACATGCATCATAATATTTTTTACCAAGGAAATATAATATGTACTGAAAAATTTGAACTTGTTAAAACACTATCACCAATAATGATTAGTCATAATAATTATAAAGGACGTAGTTATAATTATGATTATGATTCCGATTATTTATCTTTATCTTTAGAATATCAACAAAAATTACAAAATTTAAATGAAAGTTTACAAAAATGTAAAACAGATTATCAACAACAAACAAAAATATTAGTACAAGAATATGACCATAAATATCAAAATAAGATAGAAACGATTCAAAAATTAAATGAAGACAATAAAGAATTAAATAATGAAGAAAATGAAACCAATCAAAAAATAAATGAATCTTTAAAAAAATGTCTACAACAATATAAAGAACAATATGATAAAGAATATAGTTATCAGCTACAAATATTAAATCAAAATTTTCATCGAAATACATTTAATCTTACAAAAGAAATTGATGAAACACATGAAATATATAAAGATAAATTTGAAAAACTAGAACAGACAAAACAGCCAGCACAAGCGAATATATTATATTATCAGGGTCATTTTATATTGTGTAAAGATGTTTCTATATTCACAAAACCTTCAGATAATACAAATTTTCCTTGTCTTCAATGTATGACAAGTTTTAGAACTAAAGAAGAAATGAATAGACATTTGGAGAATTGCCAACAAAATGAAGCAGTCAGAAACACATTTCCTAAAGATGATTATTTAGAATATAATAAATGATATTTTAAAAATAAAGTACCCTTTACTATTTATTGTGATTTTGAAGCATATAATGTTAATATGACACAAAATCGAACGAAAAGTTCCAGGGCTTCGCCCGATTCTAAAAATGATAATTCTGAAAATGGTACGGGCCAAGCCCTAGAACCTTCGGTTTGTAATTATGAAAAAAGTGCAGCTGAACAAAGTAAAGAAAAATATTTATTTGAACAAAAACCATTATGTTGGGGAATGTACATTCATTCAAATTATCCTGAATTATTTAAATCAGAATATTTTCAATACTATGGTGAAGATAGTTCAGAAATGTTTACAAAGAAAGTAGAAGAATTACAAGGTCGCTTTTCACAATTGCTTGAAACAAATATACCGATGATGCCATTAACAGAAAAAGAAAAATTAAATTTTATTAATGAAACAAAATGTTATTACTGTGGAAAAGAATTTACAAAAAATTATAGAAATGGCAAAGGTAGATATCTTGATAAGGTAAAAGATCATGATCATCTAAATGGATTATATAGAGGTGCAGCACATAATTCTTGTAATCTTAATGCTAATAAATTTAAATATAACTTTGTTCCTCTATATTTCTATAATGGTTCTAAAATATGATTTCCATCTAGTAATGAAAGATTTATTTTCATCTGAAAAATTACAACAACAACAAATAAATGTACTATGTAAAACAGAAGAAGAATATTTTTCAATGCAATTAGGTTGCATTAGAATTTTAGATGCATTTAGATTTTTTAATCCTTATTCATTAGATGTTATGGGAAAAACTTTGAAATCTGAACAATGTAAAATATTAAATAAATATAATTTAAAACCTTTAAAAGGAATATTTCCGTATGAGTACATAACTGGAGATAAAACCTGTGGTTCACAGTCGAAGACTGATTTTAATTCTGTGAATAAAATTATGGAAGAAGAACAACTTCCTCCAATAAATAAATTTAAATCAACATTAAAACAATCACAATTATCTGACGAAGACTATGCAGAAGCTGAAAAGAATTGGAGAGAGTTAAATTGTAAAACAATGTATGATTATACAATGAAATATCTACAGATAGATGTATTAATACTAGCTGATCTTTTTGAAAACTTTCGTGATATGTGTTTAGAATATTACGGAATAGATCCATGTTATTGTTATTCTACACCAGGTTTAACATGGTTAGCAGGATTAAAACATACAAATGTTAAACTTAAACATTATAAAGAAAATACATATGATAAATTATTATTTTTTGAGTCTGGAATTAGAGGTGGAGTTTCATCAGTTTTAGGTAATAGATATGTTAAATGTTATAATAAGAAAGTAAATCCTGATGATTATGGAATAATGAAACCTTTATCTCCAGAAGAAAGCGATCAGTTTATAAAATTGTTTAATCAAAATATAGAAGGACTTATATCAAATGAAGATAGTCAAGCAGCAGTTGATGAAATCATGAGAGAAAACTATTTGTTATATTATGATTTTAATAGCTTATATTCTTCTTGCATGATACAAGAATTACCAACAGGTGAAATGTCATGGTGTAATATTCTTGATTATCAAAAAACATATGATGGAAATTATAATCATGGTTATATATATGAAGTTGATTTAGTATACCGTGAAGAAATAAAAGATAAAACAAAATATTTTCCTTTCTGTCCCGAAAACAAAATTCCCAATATAGAAGATTTTTCAGACTATCAAAAATCTATGATTCCTAAGAAATACAGACCAACAAAAAAACTTATGTTAACACAAAGCAATAAAGGAAAGTATGTTGTTGAAGGAAGAATGCTAGATTGGTATTTAGATCATGGAATGATTCTCACCAAAATACATCGAAAACTATTTTATCAAAAATCTAGGTGGTTAAAAAATTATATAGAGTTCAATATTGAAAAACGTAAAATAGCTAAAAGAAATAAAGATGATTTTTGAAACGTGTTCTTCAAATTAATGAATAATGCATTTTATGGTAAGACTTTAGAAAATGTGCGTAATAGACAAAATATTGAAATAGTTTATGATAAAGATAGGTTTCAAAATTTAACAAGGAAACCTACATATAAAAGAACTACTAGATTTAGTGATGAACTATGTGCTGTACATTTACGTCGAATTAGCGTAAAACATGATAAGTTTAATTTCATTGGTTTCACTATATTAGAATTAGCTAAACTATTTATGTATAGATTTATATATGATTATTTAGCACCTGCTTATGGCAAAAACTATAAATTACACTTTACAGATACCGATTCTGTTTTCTTAGAATTAACAATACCGTATAATTCTACACTTGATGAAGAAATAGATAAAATAAAAGATATCATTCATCCTTCTGATTTATGTAAAGTAAAAGATGAATTAGAAGGAAATGAAGATTTCATAACAGAAGCTATATTTTTAAAATCTAAATGTTACTGTTATGATACAACTAATAATATTAAAACACATAAAACATTAAAAGGAATTTCAAAGGCATCAGTGGCTAATCAAATAACATTTCAAGATTATAAAAATGTATTATTTAATAATGAAATAAAAACAGCATGTAATCATAGACTTAATTCAAAAAAACATAACATGTATTTAAAAGAAGAACATAAATTAGCATTAGATCCATTTGATGATAAAAGAAAAATTTTACCTGATGGAATAACTACTTCACCTTTTTAATTTTCTAATTTCTAAGATAGACAAATTTGATATATACATAAAATAAAAAAATATTATAACACTATATTTGTATATTTTTATCACTCCGCGAAAATATTTTCTATAACTCTTTCATGAATTTTTTTATTAATATTAATTGTAATGAAGCCATAATCTTTTGACCAAGCATTGTTACACGATTGTTTAAATTCATCTTTATTTCTTACACATAAATCTCTTAACAAATCACTTAAGTTTCTTGCATTTATTTCAAATAGTATAAATATATTTGCATTCTTTCTAATAACACTTCCGTCTAATGAATACATACTTTGTGTTAAATAAAAAACACTACAGTTATTATGTCTACCTCTTGTGAAATAATTTCTCTGAACTGACTGATTTCTATCATTAACGCAATCATCAAAAATTACACAATGTTTCATTGTTTTATCTAGTTTACTAGGATCTTGCATATTACCACTATCATCTATTAATTGTATTTTTATATGCTTATTTTTATTAGATTCTACTAACTGATTATTTTTTGCTGCTTCTTCACACCACGATATTATTTCTTCTTCATCTTCAGATTTTCCATATTCTTTGAATAATGAAGCAATTGCTGTTTTTGTAAGATTATTTTCAAATCCATATTTTAAAAATTGATAGACGGGTTGTTCTGCCGTTGTTGTATAAATTATAAGATTTTTATAATCCAAAAAATTTGGAGTCGTTAAAATTTTAAATAATAGATATGTTTTTCCACATCCTGATCTTCCACAAATAACTGACAAAACTTTATTAGATAAATTTGGATGATGATTAAATTTAAGTTTTTTTTTATTTAATGGAGGTAGTTCACTCATTTTTTAATAAAAAGATTTATTTTTATTTTTTTTTATTTTTTGTTTCTAAAGAAGAAGAAAATTAAACTTCTCTAGCTTCGCGTGGGAGTTTATACCTCTCGAACCAAAAGATCTATCATAATCTCTTCACCTCCAAAATTTATTTCTTGTCCTTTTTCATCAGTGATTCTAATGCCAATGTTGTTAATAGTTTTTCTTGTAATAGGAAAATATATTAATGTTTGTGGAATTACATTTAATCTATAACCAATTGGTACAGTAAAAGCTGGAAAACTGAATATTAAATTTGATAATTTACCATTTATATATCCTCCTTCAATAATGTCACAATGTACAACAATTGAATTCATTTCAGTTATTTTTGGAATCTTCTCACCTAAATGATAACCTTGACTATAGGTTTGTTTATTAAATCCTAATAGCTTTGAAAATGATCTATCATGATTAAAATCAACTTGATGATTTTCGTCTAAAGTAAGAGAAAATTTATTAACTGCCGGTTCAACTGCAAAATGTAATTGTTTCTTATCTTTAAATGATATACCTAAATGTCTCTTAATTTCATTTGATATTGATTCAACTTCGTAAGAACCAGGAAGAAAAGTTAGTATTTTCCATGTTTTGCCTTTATCAGTAGAATATCTAAATTGATCATTCACATCTTTGACAACGTTTTGAATAGTGTTAAATGTAGAGAAACTAGTCAATGCAATTTGATAATTTTTATTTTGTTCCAAATGTAGAATGGGTTCTAAATTACAAGTGTGTGATGAAGTAGTTGTTATAATTTTTAACGTCGTACTAAATTTTGATGAACCCAAAATCTCTGTTAAATTTTCTAAATGATTATTAATTTTGTCTAAATCTGCTGAACACATTTTTTAGTTAAAATTTTAAATAAATATTTTTTTATAAAAAAATTAAAAACAACAACATATTTCAGCTACGGGCGAAGCCCTAGAACATTCGGTTCGTTATACTTTTATAATCCTCTTCATTTAGAATCTTCTTTTCTAACAGTCTTTTCAATATAGCATGAATTTCATTGAAACTAGAATTATGTCCTTCTTTTATTGCAGATATTAAAATATTTAATCTATTTAGTAATTCTTGTGGATCATCTGGTAAAAATACAGTTGTTTCAGTTTTCTGTTTTTCAGATAAACCTTTCCCTACTTTAACTCCCGTTGATAATAAATTTTCTAATTGTTTATAACGTCCAAGAGATTTTACTGCACCAACTCTGTCTAACATAGCTTTATATTTTATGAGATCTTCTACAGCATAATTATTTAAATCTGCTCCTCTTAAAAGATTAACAAAATTTCTATCTAAATTAAAAGGAGATTTATCTGGTGAAAAAATTAAGCCTCGAAAAGGTCGTGGAAATATTTCTTTTTGACCGAGATAAAATCTAGGTATTGTTTTTCCATCTATAAATGAAATAGAATGTTCAAATTGCATAGATTTTGGTAATTTCTTATTAATGTTTGATTCTAGTAATCCATAGTCATCTAATATAGTTTTGTGCTCTGGATCTGTTATATCAATTTGTTTATCATTATTTGTACTTTCTTTTTCAAGAGTTTTAAATGGTTTCATAGTTTTCTCAAAATCAGTTTTTACTTGCTCGGTTTGCTGCATTTTTTCAAACATATCAGATTGAAAACCAGCTTTTATCATTCTATGTTGAAGATGATTTTCTTTCATAATATTTCTTTGTTTTATTAACTCTTCTAATTGTTTTATTCTTTTAAAATTATCAGCTCTAATTTTATCCATTTTTAAAATATAATATTTGAATTTTGTGGTAACATTGGAATACAGCAAAAACATTTTACTGAACAAATTATTTTTTTATTGCTTTGTTGTCTGATATCTTTTCGTTTAAAGTTTTCTCGTTTTAAGTTTTGTTTAATAAAATTTTGTTTAATGAAGTTTTGCTTAAATTTTCGCTTAAAGTTTTTAGCTCTTCTAAAAAAAATTTGTCATTTTCTTCATTAGAAATTTTAGCATCACTAGAAATTTTGCCATCCTTTTTATTTTTTTCATCAACTTTTTCGGACTGTAATTGAAAGGTTTGATTTACTTCATTAGCTATTTGATCAAATTTTTCAATCTCATCTAACGTAATAACATTATCATCACATACTCTTTGAAAGTAGTAGTGTAATTTGTCATAAACTTCTTTAATATGTAAATGCTTAGTTTTTAATGATTTTCTTTTCTTAGTTATTAAAGATTTATCTAACATTGTAACAAGTGAAGTTGCAAAAACACCCGTACCTGTTAAAGCTGTAGCAACTACTGGAATTACTAAAACACCTGAAGATATAACAATTGTTAAAGTACCTAAACTTATTGTTAAGAATATACCAATTCCCTGTGTTACATTCTTAACTTTAGTCCATCTCTTTCTTAATTTTTTATAATGCTCTAATCTTAATAATAATTGAGATTCCTTATCTTTCATATACCTAACTCTATCTTTGTGTTTTTCTTTATTCATCTTTTCAATGTTCAATTCACTTATTTTTAATTGAGATAACGAAGGATATAGTCTTGAGGTTTCTTCCATTTTTGTTTCTTCCATTTTTGTTTCTTCCATTTTTAAAGAAATATTTTTAGTCACATGATATATTTTAAAAACCTGAAAAGTGGATTTAAAAGACGTTTTTAAAAATACCAGTTTTCAGTGTCCTAGAACGGTCATGATTTTGGCGGGGGTGAAAATTGTAATTCTCAAATTTTGAGATTCTCAACTTTTATGATTTTTTCGGTGTCCTGCAACGGTCATGATTTAAGCGGGGGTGAAAATTGTAATTCTCAAATTTTGAGATTCTTAACTTTTATGATTTTCGGTGTCCTGGAACGGTCATGATTTAAGCGAGAAAATTGTAATTCTCAAATTTGAGATTCTTAACTTTTCTGATTTTTTCGGTGTCCTGCAACGGTCATGATTTAAGCGAGAAAATTGTAATTCTCAAATTTGAGATTTTGAAAAATTTGAAAATTGGGTATTTTTAAAAACGCCCAAATTTGTGAATTTAGGTCTTCATAACCTGAAAAATGACCAAAATTCATGAATTTATGTCGTTTTTAAAAAGTACCATTTTTTCAAAAATGGTACTTTTTGAATGGACTAAATTCATGTATTTAGGTCTTAAAAACCTGAAAAAGGGACTAAATTCATGAATTTATGTCGTTTTTAAAGATACTATTTTTTTGAATTTTATGGCGTCCTGGAACGGTCTTTTGCCCATTACTCTTCTCTTCTTTTGTATCCTTCAGAGTGATTTTTTGCAAGCCCCTTCGAAGCTTTGACGATGCATTAATTGAGATGTTGTCTTCCCAGGCACACTGTGCAAATGGCGTCTACTAAGTCTGAAACAAACTGTTCCTGTAATTATTTTACTTGAATTATATTGTCCCCTATTATACTAAAGCATTAATAATAATTGCAGAGTGCCAGCTTGTTTGCTCATAGAATAGATCAATCCTTGTTCAATTCTAAAGAGACCTTTCTACTCTATACCCAAGCAGACTGGTAGCACAATTTTTATTAATGCTTTGGTATAATAGGGGACAATATAATTCAAGTAAAATAATTTTAAGAACCGTTAGTTATTAGAATCAAAGTGCTATTATAGAAATTGCTGTTGCCTCTGTTGAGCAGATCATTTGATCAACACCAGAGGTTTTATCTCAGCATGGACAGTGCTCATGTGTCTGGACGCCAGATACCTGTCTAATCTCATTATTACTTGATCTTTTTGCATTTAATTTTTCGGTCGCGGCTGTTATTTTCGTTCACTTTCATTTGATCTTTACCAATGGAAATGTAAATATTCCTTGTAGAATAGTACTTGTAGATATTGGCTGGAGTCTCTTCTTAATAAGTATTGCTCTTTACTTGACAGGAGTAAATTCTACAAATAAATTGGTAATTAATTAAAATACATTTTCACTTTTTTGTTGTGTTTTAGTTGAGCAACTTCCATGGAAATACCGAAAACTTCTTATCTGGAGGATGAGCACATTAACACCAATTATAGTGAAGCAAACGATTTGGAGATCAGGATTTCGAGCGTCTAAATGTGAGTAAAAATCAATTTATTGGAATTGAACCTCTTCGACGCTGACTTTGAAACTTTTGCTGATTCTATTGAAGTGATTTCTATCAAAACAAAAAGTATATCCATTCTTTGATTTATTCTGAGATCAAACTTATCAGGCACTATGTCTTTATCCAACGATAACAAATTATCTACAAAATTACGACAATTTTAGGAGGCAAAAGTAGTCCATTGATTGACGATCATCGCCTAGATGTCTAGTATAGATCACCTAGCATGATTCATAGATTCATGCTTATAAAATATTTTACTCATATTGAAAATCTGTGCATGTCTTCCGAAATTATCATGCAGGAGAACGTTTGTAAAAAGTGGCAAGAAAGTTTCAAACTAAGTCTTAAATTTGACCTTCTCACTGTAAACTCCACGATACCAAAGCTACTTACGGAAACCGAAGTACAAACCGAAAATAACAAAATATACGAAAGCACTGTTGTTCGTGTTCATTCGCCACGAAAGTGATTGAATTTCCTTTTGGATGATCCAACAGAAAAGGCAATCGCTTTTATAGCGAATGAACATGAACAACAATACTTTCGTACATTTTGTTATTTTCGGCTTATACATCGGTTTGTAGTCAAAATCAGATAGCTTTGGTACTCTACAGTTTACAGTGAGTTGGACAAATCCAATAATTTTTAGTGAAAAGCTTGAACTAAAACGTCAAAACTAAAGGTCACAAAAGTTATGATCCTGAGACTTGGTTTTAAGGTGACCACAGAAAAAAATTCAACATGGATTCTTGTCATGGATAGGACTATTACATTAGTGCACAGGAAAATACATTAGTTGATTTTTTTACTGGTGACTTAATCGGGATATGACCTTTGGAGTAGACAGAATACCGTCAAAAAATGCAGAGGAATGAAGAATCGTTAATATCATATCAATGGCCATTTTCCACAATAAACCCTATCCCTAATTCTTCGACATTCACAAACAAATTATTGGCTGCATCAAACTTTCAAAATTTTGAAGGTTTTCCCATTCATAGGTATGAGTGACTCTTAAATTTGAATATCATTGCAGTAGCAGTTCAATGATGATATTTGTGATTTAGCTCTTTCACTCACTCCATGGTTATTAGCGTCTTCTGTTCAACTTATTGTTATGGTTAGACTTCGTCGAATGCCAGTCCACCTTGATGATGTTTCTCTTTGCTGCTCGGTCTTCCTAAGTGCTATGGAAATTAGTCTTCTCCATTTCTCCCTTGATGTTCTCATGTCATCCCAGGCTCTAGAAAATTGATTCAACCTCGGAGGGTTCGATTTTCAGCTATTTATTCATGACTACTGTGCCTAGATTGAAGTTTTCGATGAAGATAGTGCTGAGGGTCTAATGCGAAGGCTATTTGTTTTGGCTTTTATGTGAGTCACTATGTAACTTGCTAATCACAGCCCTCCATTTGTTTTCACAGTATGCATCAGTTTATTTGATATTCTATACACGTGTAAGCATAATAACGAATCCTATGGGAAATTCGGCTCCAGCACAGTTATTTCACCTTCGGACAGTCTTGCGTAGCTCAATAATTTGAGTTTTGAAAATGAAAACTCTCATCGTTTCATGGCCACGCTGATGAGATTTTTCATTTTCAAGTTTTTTTTGGAAGATCGCTCCAACAAACAAATTTGAGCAATTGTATTCCAACAAACAAAATTGAGCACAAATTTATGCAATTTTCATGCAGGTACAACTGCTTTAATATGATCATATCAATCATTAAAGCGTGTTTCATTTTTAACTTTTTTGGATTTTCCAACGTATAGAAACATTTCTCGGATTAATCAAATGATTCTGATCAGGCTTTCTGCTAATTGATGAGTTGCATACTTGTCTAACATTCAAAATAATACCATATAGGATTGAGACGAATTTGCGTCTATCGAACCTTTATGTCTCTAACATTGTCTCAACTTTCCTCAGAAGAGAAAGAGGATTCAGCCTAATGAGCATGAGATTGAGATTCATTGTCATGTTGTAGACAACAGATTAGCATACAATATTAAGTTGTAGTTTCCCAATAAGTTACTTATCTATTTATTATCTGTTTATTATCTATTTGTTATCTATATATTATTTATCGATTAATCTAAAACGTGATGAATGACATTTACTATTTCAATTTTTCAGTGGCTTCGGTGATTGATGATTTGGAAACTCATGGTAAGTGGTTTTGTTGAACTCATTAGTAAAAAATTAGAGTCTACAGGGCTATACAGACAGCCTAAATGCATTGCATTTAACTTTTTCATACGAAATTATTATTGCCATTCCACTGATGCTGAATATCTACCATACAATATTTATTGTGCAAACAGTGAATAAAGAATCAGAAATTCATAACACTATGACATTGGCTCGGGCATTCACAGACGATGCTGTTAAAAAACGATAAGTCCTTAATTTGAACTTCTACAAAGTATAATGTGGTGTATCAGAACTCAACTGTTTTAAGATGGAACCAGTCGAAGACTGGGCCTGGTTTTGCAATTTGTCACTAACTTTTCCTGAAACGTATTAGCTGCTCTACTAAAGTGTAGATGTTACCATAAATCTTCCGATGACTCAATGAACTCAACCAAAAATCGATGTAACATACCTAGTAAACTGCCGACACGTCAAATCTGTTTATCAGTTTTAACCTGAGTGTGTATATCTCTTCATGTCACAAAGTGGTATCTTCATGCACAAGTTCAGAATGAAACAGCATCATACGAGTTCTTACAACTTGATTTACATTCTCGATATCTGATGAATAGCGATGATTGTGATGATGTAGTTGCACTTTAAAGAGTGACTTTCAGTATCATGTCTTTCTTGAAGTAAATATATTCGTCTAAGCCGTGTTATTGTCTATGAATTTTAGATACCAATGACTGGATTGGATATTTTGGAAAGCACATGAGACCAAACAATTTTAAATGCCTGCGAGAATATCAAAAGGTACAGATAAGTATTGTGTCGTTGTGTCGATTATACATATTTTCTTTGAAAGAACTAATGGGTCTTGATATTTATCACGTCAGTATTTAGGCTTTACTCTAGGCTGGTGCCTTTCATGATTATCGGCTAGCATTTTCAAAAAAAAAGCATACATACTAATAGTCACATCAGAGAGAGAGAGAGAGAGAAAGTAGTTTTGAATAAACTCCAAGAATTATCAATGCTACAAATGAGTAATATTAACTAGTGGCTCAGTCATCATTACAAATATATACTGGCATGTTTAAATTATCATTGTTTTTGTCAGTACATATTTCATAAAACTATACTTTACATAAATTTTTGTATTATTTACTGATAAATGACGAGATTCAGTTATTACCTGTGAAATTTGAAGTGCATATGTAAAACAATAAATCTGTCGTCTTGCTGCCTAATTTGAAAAAGAGAGCGGAGCTCCATTCAAAGGTGTACACCAGATGAATTTCAAGAATTGTTGTAATTGATTTTGAATTGCGGTGATATTGGAGACCTTCATACGTGAACATTTAGTTCTGCAGCCAGAACAAGCTTCTGCAAGGAACGAGGCCAAAAACGAGACTTTAACAGAATGACGCACACCCTATGTCTACTACAAATCTGCGCGTCTGCCGAGTTCTAGTTAGTTCCGCTTCTTACCAGACACGATCAAAGAAAAACACGTATAAATCCACTGACATTACTTTTGGTTAATGAACCATAACTTTGCATCATGATAGTGAGTTATGCGCTAGGATAAATTGTTTGCTTGTTTCATATGTCGGGTCAATAGACCGAACAGTGAAGACAAAGATTAACCGTTCCTGCAATTTGATCAGCGTCGGTTCCGAATCGAAGAATCCCGACCGGTTCTAACTCTGACATGCCTTGCCTTTGAGCTACTAAATATCAATTTTGTGAATGCTTTGTGTAGAACTCCACAAGCTCAATTCGTAGCGGTTCAGATATTGCGAAATCTTCATGGAATGAGTATACGGAGACTTCTACGTTGAGTTGTTGAAATGAATATCATTCATTCACATTGGTAGAACTAATTCTGCAGGATGACCATTCGTTCAGACTTCAGTATTGCTTATTCATAATAAGCAAATTAGAACCTGATCCAATCTTTTGATATCATTTTGCTTTTCTGATCTGGCTAAATTGTTTACAAGCTCATATTAAATTAACCTATCTACTTGAGGACTGGAGGATTACTCAAGCACTTTGCAAATCATTTCCATAGCCCGTACATAAAGTCTTCATTTCTCTGCCATTTACTTCACGTATTTCATCTGTAAATTTACTAATATACATGTTTTTAATGGCATACAATAGTAAATGACTGCATTTCATTCTCGCATGAAGACAAAAGATGTGATCTTCGTTTTTGCATGAGTATATCAACCCATCAATTCCAAGAGGTAAATAAATTAACGTAGTAATTTCTATGTCCTTTTAACTGATGAATCAGATGCGAAAATGTCTTGCCTGACCATTATGTCAGTCGATGGTAACCATTGTTACCAACGTCATCATCGACCGATAGAAAGCGTAAGGCGTAAATGTCCATCAATTTATTGACTTTTTATTTTTCGCTGGTGACTCTCTGCAAGACTTTGGAACCTTTACTGATAACTCACATTGTAAAGCTAAACTGATCTCGCGACGAATATTGCTCTCTCTCTCCCATCAGTGGAAGTTGAACTTCATCTAAATTCCCCAATATTTGCACAATAAAGAGGTGGGAATGCTAAATTGTTTTACAAATATGAAATGCCTCCCATTCAAGACATTTTCCTTTTGATGCTAGAATTGTTTATTTTACTAGTGACAGTGGTAATCATTGTTGTTGGAAACGTGTTTGCGTCTGAAGAAATGTATTGTTTAAGTGAATCTTGAACTCTTTGAAGTTGTTTGAAAATAATAAACTCTGAGTTGCAACTTTTCATTTACACTTACTTTGATGCCCAATTTTCATGAAATTTGAGGAAGACATAAACACTAGTACATTACATAACGACCAGCCCGGCGAAATAATTATTCTTTTCAAACAATTTTTGATTATTTTTCATATTCCGTTATAACTGCGCGTCGAATTGTTTGTTCGCTAGAATTAATATAATAATTTTGAGTTAATAATATGACAGCATATAATGGTTTTGGTAAAAATTAGATGTGCATGCGCAGTTATTAACATCCTTAAAAATACTCGGCGTTTTGATCAAGTAGGCCTAAGTTAGATTACTGACAACGATATTCTTTCATATCTATTTAAAAATACTCTTTCAATCTTCATTTTTGGAAGTCATTAAAGTATTTGTTAAGTATAAACATATAAACTAGCCTTGATCATTCTACTGCAGCAGTGATGATCATAAAAAGGGGACCATCTAGATTTTCCATCACTTAATGAGATTCTGTCAGTTACAGGTACAAAATTGGCAGATAGATGAAAATGAAGGTCGAAGTGAGAATCTTCTTGCAATATGTAAAAAAATGAAAAATCCGACCTGTACGGCTCATATTAATGATAATTTGCAATTTTCAAGTTACATTTTAAAGACTGATTGCTAGCCATTCAAAGCCATCTAACAGTGCAGTAGATATCATTTGGATTCAAGTTCGCAATAAAAAGGATGTCAAGTGCCGTGGTTATTCAAATACGCTGTTTTTAGGATCGTCATAAGAATTCTATTGACATGCCTTACGTTTAATTACACCGGCAAATTGCTGTGTTATGACAATTAAGTGAACGAGAATGTATTTGCACCTTTTGTACTGACTTGTAATTGCATTTGCAAAATGGAGTGGACACTGAACATGAAATCATATTTCTCTTCAGTTTGGTCAGGCTCTTCATTGCGGACTATCAATTAATTACATTGTAGCCGGTGTATGTGAATTGAATGCATCTATTCAATGTTCCTTTTGTTACATCGCAATCGAAATTCTCAATAATGCTTTACTGTCTAACAATAGTAATTCTTGCTAATTAAAACCAAAAGATTCAATCGCGCCTCACATTGTATAAGTTCTTTCAACCATAAATATTTAGTTTTCGTGATGGTTTCAGTTAAACATTTCTTAAAAAATATTCAATATTTGAGCAGCCTTTTGACAACACATCATGAAAATGTAATCAATTGTAAAACAAGCTAATTCATCGATGTCAACTTGTTTGTCGCATACAGTTAGCAGAGTTTGAGATTCAGAATGACGTTCAACATGATCATAGCTATCAATCGAAGGGGTGGGTAATTAGTTATCTGATGGTATTAAGAATTTAGTACTTTTGCATCGACATTTTCCAGATTATTCAGAATGTTAATTGGTGAATGAATAGTATCTGAAATTGATTTAGTTATCTGCAATAAAAGAACATGTCAAAAGTAATTGTATGTGTAAAATTACAATTGATGCGACCTTTTGGATAGCATGCACATTCGTTTAAAGAATTTTAGTATCTGATGTCAGCAAATGACATTGAATGTTGCTAGTTTATGTTTAGACAATTTCTAGAAATAAAGGACGCATTATTTTGCTTCCGTGCATATTTAAGATGCGAATAACGTATTTTCGAAGATTTTTCTAGAGAATTTGAAATTTATTATCATATATCATATACAAAATACATGTGACATAATGCTTACAAACTTACAGAGTGATAATCAGAATTCATTGGGTGGGAGTCTTCACAATGGAACAAAAGAACGCAAATGCCTACCATCTAATATAAAAAGAAAAGTAGCATAATTATCTATACGAAATTTATGCTTTAATGATTACGCTCAGCTTACAAACAGATTCACTCGGATCAATAGAACTAAGTCTCTCCTTGATCTTCACTATGGTACAAAAGTATATACTATGCAGATATTTACCATCAAGTATAATGTCACATAATTTTATGCGATATTACATATAAACGTTCAAAGTATGAGTAAAATTCACTAGGATGAGCAGATTTGAGCTCTTGTTTCATTTTTTGGTTTTCGAATTTCATGAAGGTAGGAGCTTTCACAATTTATTCGTTCACTGGATTCCATATTTTGATGACACGGAAGAAAGACAGTCCATTAAGATAGTTTGAGTCAACTATTTTACGACTGGCACAATCTGACAGCTGTTACGCGACTGCATTAATGTAATTATTGTAAATAATAGCAATGGCCTTTTAACACTACTCATTAAGGCTTTGTAAGTAATATTGTCACTTGCAATCATGCATGCTCCCAATATTGCCTGAAGGCGTTTTCATGCGGTAACTGTTCCAAACGTATCGCTTCTCGAAGTTATCTGTCATCAATTCCCAAACGATACTCAAAATATAAAAAAATATGCGTAAAATATCAATTTTTGAAAAAGAGTGGAATTCAAATATTAATTTGTCATTAATTTGTCAACAAGATGACCGAGTTCAAAATGATGATCTCGGAGTTCAAAATAGCCTAGGTAAAATGAAGCGAAGCTGCATTTGCTCTTCGTGCAAGCAGTTTTGATAAATAATCAAATTACAAGACGATGCAGTGTAGATTCAGTAGATTCGGCGCTAAAAATAGATCTATCGGTAGAATAATGCAGATAGGTTACATCTCTGCTTGACCCTTCCTGAACCTGTAAAACATGCCCAGCCAAAGTCTATTCTTAATCACTAATTGGTAAATTTTGCTGTTTCAGTACAACCATTATCCTGGCTCTCACCAACTTGGACGGAAGGACAGGTTATGGCAAAATCTTCATCATATGCAGCAGAGCATTGGGAAGAAAGAGTATAACTTCTTCCCGCAAACATTTTGTCTGCCTATGGACTCCAAACTGTTGAAAAAGGCGTGGGATGACGATGGAGGACACAAAATGAAATGGATTCTCAAACCTCCAGCATCTGCAAGAGGTCAGGGCATTAGAGTGGTTCATCAGTGGTGTCAAATTCCTAAGAAAAGCAGCATTATTGTACAAAAGTAAGTCAGATTATCATGAAATATGCACACGTAGCTATTTGACTGAAGTAGATTTGCATAGTACTAATGTTGATTTCTCAGGGGACGACTAGCTAAACTGCATTACAGTAATATTAGCTTATTGGGCAGATAGATGATAGAAACTAATTTTATATCAATAGATAAGTAATTCAATTTTCTCTTATATACACGTATATCTCAATTAAAATTGGATTCCTGTCGATCCTAGCTCAGATACATTATCAATAAGAGTCATTCTATTTACAAAAGCTACTTTAATTAATTGGACAATCCTTCTGCGCATAGTAGAAATAGGATCAAAAAGTGTATACCATATTTATCGTTCTGCCAAATTCTGATACACATCAGTTGAAGTTGAATAAAAATACCGGTGTCATTACAAAAATCAAAAAGAGACAATGAAAGCAAGGAATTTTTTATGTATTTCTTTACAATTTCATCAGAGCAATGTAGAAAGTCAATCAACTCCATTCCAGTGCATGAGAGTGAAGTTGCTCCAACTTTTCGGAGAAATCAATATTCATAAGTTTGAACAGTTATCCAAACATCTGTTCAGCGAGAATTCTCGTGATCTACGATGCGGGCGTATATGCCGTAGTCAATCGATAATCCGCACTTTATAAACAAAATATTTACACTTTTATTTATTCACTTAGGATAAGTTTTTACTGCACCCTACCCTGTCATGAAGTCATGCTAGCAAGTTAGGTATCGGATTGTCTCCATACATTGTCAACTCTCACCTGACTTAGGTTAATATCTCACAGTAACAATAACCCACGATTGGAATTATCGAGGCGGACAGACTTGAACCCTGAGCCTTCTACACTTTCACACCGAAGAGCGGATTTTTAGCAAATGAACAATCTTGCCACCGGTATGTGAAATCTATAACCGAAATCACGGCCTACTAGAGTGCCTAAATCTACATATATGTTCACTAAATTACAGCCATTATGCTTGGAAATAATGACAATGGTAATATAGCGTTTTACTAAGGAATTCCCATTATTGGAAACCGTGGCGTAAATACTATGCACTTAGATGAAAGAAATGAGTAACAAAGAAAAAATGACAGCAGTTATGAAACTGTTAGAAACGGGAAATCACTAACAAAGTCAACACAACAAAGTACGCCCAGGCAACTAAAAATACGAAGGGCTATTTAATTTTTGAAAGTACAAAATTATTATCGAAAAATAATTTCATCATGAAAAGTTGAAAGAATCTGATCACTTGTTAGAAGAATGAAGAATTGATTTACTCCCCTCATGTGAGACGAATTGACAACAAAGTTGTTCGGTCAAATACTATTAAGGTTGAAACATTATTCAAACGTTATTCAACAGTCTGACATATTTCCAATCATGAGATCAGATGTAAGCAACACAAAGGTGGGTAATGGAGTAGCTATAAATGAAATGCAGCTCAGGCTTTTGAAGGACTGAGTCAAGCCAGTAGAAGTTAAGAGGCGGCAGCACACCACCTTCAAATTAAGGGCTGGTTTATGAGAACGGAGATCACTCCTGAAGATGCAGACACACTCGCTTTACGGAAATATCAAAAGTCTGCTTAAATTCTTGTATGATACGGACACTCTAAAATGCGGATGCATGTTTATATGTGTGTTATATGCATGTTTTGTGTAAATATTTTATAGTTTATTCAATCATTCGCATGAAACGGAAGTTCGATTTCTTGTCATAATCTTGATTTATCTCGTCGAGTATGGACGATCTGATATCTTTAGTGATGCTATCGCTTTAGCTTCATTCTTATTGGTTCGCAATCAAACTTCAGTTGACTGAAATACGGAGACATTCAGTCAAGCTATTGTCTGCGCATCTTGATTTTCAAGCCTCCGTTTCATGACTGCTGATAAAAAATACGGAAACGTCTCCGATTTCACGCAAAATCTCCCGGAAACATGTCCGTATTTTGTTAAATTATTCCCCGAGTCTTCTCCGTGCAAAAAACGGAGGAAGCATAAACCCAGCTTTAGACGCACAGTAGAAACAATTCAACGTAAGAAAGTGCGTCAAGGTGACTTAAAGACGAGCGACTAATTAATTTCTAGAGAGCTTGAAAAATACATAATCTAATAATATGAATCAATAAATGTGAATTGATAGCAGATCCATAAATCTTTTCTATCTCTAAGAAGTGTGTAATTTCAGATAAAGGTATTTAGTATATCTTATTTATTTCAACCACAACGTATGTGATAAAGTCAAAACATTGCGATTGAAGTGCAATGCGAAATTCGAATGTAAAATACGAAGCTCTTTAATTTTGTGCCATCAGGCATGCTTAACCCAGAATAGATTTTTCATTTTGAACTTTACTACCTTCACAGACAAAGAAGCAATAGCAACTATAAAAATAGACAAATGTTTTATCAAAAATTAAACTGGAATAATTTTCACACTTTTAAAACAAAACAGAAGACAATGAATTAAGTGGCTTCGAGCAAAAAATGATTTTTCAAAACTTTCAAAATATAAAAACGGTATTCAAGCTGACAGCATTCTGATAGAGAACTCCAAAGCTTAGGGCTCAAAACTCAATGAATTCTCAGCCCTATGATGTTTTACAATGGCCTGATGGAGATCCTGCTACTAGAAGTAAATAAATACTCCACGACTGTCTAAGGAGGTTTGGTGATTAAGCAACTGTTGATATCGATAACAGATTGATAAATAGTCCTCTAAGTTTGTCACTTTGCGCTCAAAATATTTTGACTTCATTAGATACACTTTTTTATGTACGAGTAGTGCATTTTCTTTATGATTATATATGGGTAGTCATATTTGAAAATGCTCTCGCAGTAACTATCAAAAAGTTTCATCAACTTTCTCTATTAACGTTTCCATAAATAATGTACTCTATTTGTTCGTGTATTTTCCTCATATTAGTAGCACTATTCTTGGACAATAATGTTGCAATTATTCATTATTAACGAGAGAAAACCAGTGCAAGCTTGATGACACCCTTTATCGGCATCCATTCATCCGGATTGTACTTAAGGGATCTCAATTCTTGCTTGCACGTTTGACAGATTACACCGCGCTGACAATAATCTTGCATACTTTCTATTCTGATTTTGGCCTCATTAACCGTGTCCAAAACTTTCTGTGGTTTCTGATTGCATACATGACATCAGTGATTTAATGACATATACCGGTAGGTGTGACCCCAGCACTCAATGCGATGTTGAAGATTCTTGCCATCCTAGTAACAGTAGTTATGGAGTAAGAGTCGCTGTATTTTCACTTTGCAATCTAATGTTGACTTAAGAGACAAATGCTTTTGATTTCGCTTCATTATCACTACCAGACCAGCCTCTTTGATGTTCCGATGCTCATTTCTGTTTTTATGAGTTCTATTGAAACCATTTGATCATTTTGTCCTCCTCTACTTCAAATTGTCATTTTATATTTGCTTTAAAAGATAAACACATAAAGGGTTGCCATGAAAATACAGATTTATGTCGTGAGAAAGTGTGCCAGAGAAGAGTAAAATTACAAATTTAGATCATGGACTAATTTTATGACTGCAAATTAGAGGCAAGACAAAAGATCAATGTGGCGGTTTTTGTTGTTTTGCTGCATCTTCAAAGGTCTCATTTCAAATGCAGATTGAAGCAGATTGTACTGCACTTTTAGCCTCATATTAGATGAGCCTTTTCTTGAATTTATACAATAAAAAGTTAATCGCATGGATGATGACATGATTAACATAAAATCGAATGATTTTTGATTTATGATTCTGATAGTCTTGGGATGAAATTCTTAACTAAATTAGAGGCAGAAGCAAGACGTTTATTCATAAACTGGTAATCGAAAAATCACACGCACCACCAGCAAAGAAAGACAATGACACGATATGCAAGTAGCAAAAATATAATAATGTACATAGAAATATTCAAAAGAGAGCGATTCACTTGTGAATTCATGGAAGCAGAAGTCCAAGGGGGAAAGGTGTAGAGTCAACGGTAATGTTTCCGTTCAGTTACAACTAAATGATGCACACTTACTGAAAATTTTGCGGACACGCTTTCTCTCATTGATAAAAAAGCTATATTCACACGATCAGTGATCCTATCCCGTGTGATTTTGAGAGTTTTTTTGCAAAACATGGCTGAAATTTCCGGTTCTGGTAAGTCAAGAAGTGGGTAAAGCATATCCTCGACTATTTTGAAGGAACGACTGCGTGGTGAGATGAACTGACTTCGAAATTGGTAAAAGAATACTTTTTTGAGTGTTTACATTTTAGATTCTCCTATTTAAGCTCGCTTGTATTTTGACTTTCTGAAAGAAATGTAATTGTATTTCTTTGCAGGTATCTCAGTCGGCCATACCTCATTAATGAAAGCAAATTTGACCTGAGGGTGTACGTGTACGTTCCAAGCTTTGACCCCCTTCGAATATATATCCACGAGGATGGTCTTGTTCGTTTTGCATCTCAAAAGTAAGTTAATTACAAAGATTGTAGGTTGTGAATGCTTTTTTATGCAAATGCCGCATTAATGTATATGTTCTGAAGTATAATTCATATGGTCGGGAAAATGAAAAGCAATTAAATATTTTTAACCGAAGAATTAGAAGAAATAGACAAAATCATTTACAGAAAAAGTCAGTTAATTCAGCATCCAACGACTGTAAATTTAATTAATATTTATATTTCTGACGATCGAAATAATATTTAAACAATAGACATAAAATTAAATTTAAATGATTATAAATTGATAAATTAGACTTAATCGATTATAAATTTAAAAACAGTATCACTCATAATTCTTATTACTTTCATGATGATTTAATTTTGCTGATCAAAATATTAAATGCCTGTTATGCATCGAAGACTACTTTGACTCTGCAATGAAATCTTCACAATTACATCAGAGACGTGCAAGCTACCTAAATATGTTGACAGTCATTGATGACACTCAGTTGTATGCCACTTTAATGTCGGCACTGTCAGTGTAGTTACTGCAGTCACATTATCATGCCGATCTTTTAAGAATCGTGTATATAAAGCAGATTCCTGGATTACGGGTACTTCGCATGGTTTTCAATTTTTACAAACTCCACGTGAAAAACCTCGTTCTCTTCATTTCTCAGCTATAAATCCCGAAGTCATCAAATTACATTATTTTGCATAAAAATGAAGACAATGGTTTAGAAGATTTTACTACTGTACAATCATTTCATGTGAAACATGCTTGAATTTGATATTTCTGTATATTTAGACATTAGTGAAAACAGCAGATAATGAGAAAATAAATCATATAAAAACAGGGCGGTGATCTCGTTCATTTGACGCTTCATCTTCGAATCAGACGTAAAACTGAATATTTCAAATGATGTCACTTAACTCAAATAAATGATTTATCGATCACATCATAGCAGTATTGCATAAATTCAGAAATGCATTTAATATGAAATTTTATCATTTGGGGTAGAAGCGTGATCTGACATCATGAATTCATGCACATGTCATGCCAATATATGTTGAATTGTTGCTGCATTTTTTACTGTATGATTTGCACAACAATCCTTTGAGAAGATTTGCATTTTTGATAAGTCTGATATCGGCAGATGTGCAAGCGCTCTCATCAAAAGTTGAATGATTTTCTCAATTGAACGGCCTACAAACAAAGACTGACAAATCCGAAAGGAGAAACAGCAATTTCTTATCAAGAATTTTGCTTCGAGGAAAGTCACCGGTCAACCCGGTTTGCTATGACATCGCATAACTTACTGGAGAGCAAATGAATATATCGTGTAAGCTATTTGAATAATTGTAGTCATTGTGATGATTTGATCACATTTTATGGACCGACCATCACAGATTCACTGTGTTTTCAAATTTTCAGAGAAGTTTTGGTTGGACCCATGAGCACGTGGTTTGAATTCATGAAGATGATTGTTCCATGAACTGTAGCTCCATATTGTCGATTTCTGAACATTTACATCATATGAAGGTTTTTGAACGGCAAATCCGCTGAAAATGACTGTCCAGGAATTAAGCTACCAGTGTAAAAAGTAAATTGCAAATAAAAAGCCTCAGTCGACTATACAATACATCAATTATAGCATTTAGATTTTTAAAGTCATATTATTGACACATTAATTAATCATTACTGAGTACAATTTTGATAAAGCTATATGAATGTGCTATATCAACCGAATGATGGTTCGATTAAGTTGCAGAAATTCCTTGTATGCGCTTTTCGATAAGAATTAGCTTGAAACTAGCTATTTTGCCACGGGTTTGATTAATGCTTCATTTTCTCAGTTTTTGGTTGGCGGGTTGGGGGTACTTTCTTCACGCATGAAAAAACTGTTGATCAAAATATATAACGCTAATTATTTTCGATGATTAATTTAAATTCACAACTTAGCACGTCTCTTTTAACCATTTTTCTTATATTTCATGCACATTTCTAGTTATCATTCTTACTAAATCAACTTCTCATTTACAGATATTCAAATTCCGTAAAAAATCTGGCAAATCGTTTTATGCATTTAACCAATTACTCCATAAACAAGCAAAATACTGACTATCAGAGTAATAGCGATGATTCACAATGCCAAGGTCACAAATGGTGAGTAATGCTTATATCTACTATTCAAAAATGTGTGTTTTAATGTAAGCAAATCTCATCATATTTCCAGGAGTTTACGCGCTCTGTGGTCATACATGAGGCGAAAAGGACATAATACGGATAAAATCTGGGATCAAATTAAAGATATCATCGTGAAAACCATCATTTCTGTTGAATCTCATATCAACACCCAAGTGAAGTTGTTCTGTCGACGAAAATATTGCGTCCATGAGCTTTTTGGATTTGATATCCTTCTCGACGAAAGTTTACAGCCCTGGGTTTTAGAATGCAATATTTCTCCAAGTTTACATTCAAATTCCAAACTTGATATCAATATCAAAGGCGAAATGATAAAGGTGATTTGAATTAATTCTGTAAAAATTTTTACAAATAAATTTTCACTTTTTGCAATTTTTTGATAAAAATAAGAAGACAAACTAAATATTTCGACAATCTGGAGTGACCATCGTCAGGAATCTATTTAATCTCTAATTCCTGCATCAGAACAAAAACATTAAAACGATAGTAGGCTGTAGAACGCATGCAATCCTAAATAAGCAAATACTACGGTAAAGAAAATCATTAGGTAGCTTAGGACTCAACAAACAAGGCAAATAGAAATTGCGACCTCTAAACTAAAGGAAATGAGAAGAATGAAAAAATAACTCAAGAAGTCTTCACTCAATGGACAGTGTGACTCAGTGAGACCGAGACATCTTGAGTAATTTTTTTTCATTCTTCTCATTTTCTTTGGTCTAGAGGTCGCAATTTCTATTTGCCTTGTTTATTGAGTCTTAATGTATCTATTGATTTTCATTGCCGTAGTATTTGTTTAATTAAGATTGCATGCGTTTCAGAGAGTAAACAGATTTCTGACGATGGCCACTTCAGATGGTCGAAATATTTAGTTTGTCCTCTTATCCTTATCAAAAATATGTTTTACGAAGGGTGTCGTCATGAAAACCCTCTTAAGATGGGTATAATTCCTATATTGAATAATTATTTGTAGTTTTGATAGACTACAAATTCTTTGATAAGCTGGATGTTTATCAATATACAAGTATTTCTTGTATACTTGTATTTCACTTGTATTTCATAAATGCCGACGATTGATATTCAGCTCAGGAAAAATTGTACCTTTTTTCCCTACAAAATATTTGGTGTAGGATCGACAGCCTTGACTTCATATATAAGAAATACTTTTTGAGCATATAATTGTCTGCTTGCCGGAGTTGCACTTCTTCCATTATAATACAGCTGTGCCTGCTGGAGGATACAGTAATTGCTATGTCATTCGTAATAATGTTCATGTCCTTGTGCTATAAAATGAACTAAGAATGAAGGCTCATTCATAAAGACCTGCTACTGCATGTATTTGATGGCAATGATTACGTAAATTGTTTCAATCTACAGTAATACAATGACATCTAGGATTCACATCCATGCGAGTAAACTTTACTCTCAGAGGCTCATATCATATGACCATGATAGTGTACATGCATGTTGAAGCCATACAAATGCACCAACTTTGTTCTTCTGGTGTGATGATTACAATAATCTCAATATTGTATTTTCAAAACATGGCAATCATCTCACAAACATGATGTTATAGAATTCATTCCTTTGGAAAGTTTAATGAAATATAAGAATAAATGTTGCCATAGGTATTTTGTGCATATGAACTTTCAGGAATCAAATCTACTTTAATGGCATTTCTTTGCTTTTCTGAAGTTATACCAGAATTTTTTCAGAAAGCGCCTCAGATGATAGAGATTCAGCATTTGACTGTTACTGCAGATATCTTACCAAATTCGATTTTAATGCAAACTTAGAGAAACCGCGCAGATTTTGGTGCACAGTGTCAGCTATCACAAAGATGAACTGCTATTATGGTCCAAATACGCTTCCAAAAATTCACTAATTTGTTATATGATCTAGTTAACATCTGAATCATCTGAAGCCGATTTCATCAATGATTCATGATTGGGAAAATGTCACAAAAATGCAATTTTCTCATCTATTACTTCGATCTTTGCTTCCTTGTTAGTAGGACAGTGGAGTTGACTATTTAAACCTGATAATAGGTAAACTGTAATACTGTAACAGTAATCAGATTCGCCAATTCGAGGATCCTTACATAACGGAATATATCGGTAAAACCAAAAGTTTATTATTCTCGGATTAATAATGTAATCTATCGGGCCTTTACAGTGACAGTGATTGTTTGACCGTAGAATAATCCGATAATATAAGCGTTCAACCTCATCGGTTTATCATAAAACCTTGTGGAGGCAGAGTTTGCGATGAGATTAGGCGATCATTCAGCGTGAGACAGGTAAAATTATAATCTGATCTGCGTCAGTAATAAGAATCATAAACGTCAGAGAAAGATTGCCTTCGTTTAAGATGTTGATTGCTGAAAACTTCATCTGATAATTGAATGATTGGAAAAATAGCCTTTGAATATGAAATATATCAGCATTATTGTCATCTGAAAATAATTGAAGTGATTTATCAATTGCGTAAGTAAATTGATGCGAATTCCATTAGAGCAGCAGCTATCACTGTGGTTTAATTTCTTATATTGAGAGCATATAGTAAGTATATTAGGTAGAGTGGTAACTCCCAGGGATGCGGAGTCGGAGTCGGAGTCCTATCAAATGACAGAACTCCGGACTCCGGCCTATAAGTAGACCCGAAATATAATACAAACAAATTATTTATTCTCGTGCATGGCTGTCACTGTCTTGATGTCAACTTTCTCCATCAAACAAAAGTACAGAGACAGCAGTGCATGCAAATCTTGCAATAGTTGAGGGAATGACCCGTGATAGTGGGAAAAGGATTGCCTTTTCACTCGGTGATTTAGTAGAGAAGACAAGCCTTCCAAGCCTCGATCACACCTACGCGCCAAAGGTCACATCAGAGACAAAAATGAAATACTAGTTTGTTTGAGAACATTATCCTCTTACCCTCACGTTAATCGTGTGTGATGGCTCGTCTAAAGCGCATATTAAAATCGAAAGTGTACTCATTTTTTTGAGATGGACGGGGATTTTCCTGCCTAGTAGAGACTGGAGAAAACCGTGTGAAGCACACATCAAGAAGATGGGAGGAGCCGAGTCGCATGCATCCAACTGAAAGCGACATTTGATGAACTTTCATCGAAAATCATTGATAACTGATACAGCAATGATTTCTACAGACAGGTTTAGGTAAGCCTATAATGATCTATGTTGGTTACCAGTTAATTTTTTAAAAAACTAGGCTTTATATAATGGCCACCCGGAGTCGGAGTCCTATCAGAATGATAAGACCCCGCATCCTTGGTAACTCCGCATTTATTAAATCCCCAATGTGTATACACTTTCGATTTTATTGAATGAACTCAAGGGAGATACAGTCGGAATTGTTTCCTAATGTGTACACATTTATGCAGTTTTGAAGAAATTACACCGGAATTGACTGATCATGATAACAAAGCAGAAGGAAATGATTTTGTTTTACAGATTGTCCGTGTCATGACAGCCTTGGAGAGGTGATATTTGTCAAATTGTCAACTCGATGACCTGCTATTGCTTTTATGAATTAGAAATATGAAATTTCAGCCAAGAAAGCGCAATAAGATGTCGACTTCTTCATGAAGACTTCTATTATAAAAAGGATCATGAAATTCCCTTGATAATCAGCTTAATTTCCTCTTAATCAGGATGCTTATTAGCAAATATTCATTCCTTTTGATATCCAACTGGTTGCATACTACTTACATAGAGGAGTCATCTCGGTAGTATACAAATTGGCAAAATTTTGACTTTTCTAGACCTGCTCAAATAATTTTTTGGACCGCAGGAACGTTATCTCCGCAAAAAAACTGAATCTTTTGATATAAAAATTTTCACTGTATAAAGATACTTTTTGAGTCGACACTCTACCTATATGTCCCTACTCTATGATTGAGAGAATATATTCATCAGAGCAACAAACTCCTTTCAGTAGAGTATGTAAGCAACTGCATACTTTATCATTGAAATTCATAATTTCACATTGGAGAATTCATACTTCACATTTAGAAGAGACATCATAGATGAGAGAAAAAAGGGGTAACACATAAAATCAACGCAGACAAAGATATAAGAATCGGGGACAATTTGATTCACAAAACAACAAATCCATGGGAAAAATGAATGAAGCCTACGATAAGTTTTAGACGATGGTATGCATAGCTGTCCTGAACGAGACAATCGCGGTGGAACAAGATCTCATAGTGAATGAATGGTCTGAATAAGACTCACGTTGGTAAAGGAAATTTACAGAATTTCCTAAGATATGAAGTGGTAGAGAAACCTACACAGAAATAGTATTTACCATATATAATTTTGTGAATTTGATTGTGGAACTTTTCCATTTTTTCCTCAATACCTTTCGGCAGCCTGGCAAATAATGGGGAAAAGTACAACAGAATAGGTAAAATTAGCGATTTGTACACAATCAACAATTTAGCGGTAGAAAATAAAGGTCGTAATGTTCGAGTTTCATGAAGTGAGCTGAGTCTACAGCATTCCTGTGCTCGAGGTATTTAAGACAGTCATGACAATCACAAATTGCACTAAAAGCATCCTGATAGAGGAGAAACTCAATAATCTGGTTGAATAGAGAAAGCAGTCATGAAAGCTTGGATTTTCCGCAAATTCTTTCTCATAATAATAGTAATAATCATTGATGCTCATCATGGGAAGCCACAAAGCGTCGATGTTTGCTTGATACTTTAATTTTTATTTTTGGATGTCACAAAGCTTTTCGGGCGTCACAGACGGCCATCGTCAGTCGATTGAATGTAGCTGCCGTGTTGCAGTTCATGATTAGTGGTCGATCACATCACGCCATATTCAACAAAGACAAATAAAATAAATCATTCACAGAAAATAACAAAATAAGTCATTACTTCTTCAGACCTCAAAATAGTAGTAAGAAAATAAGTTAAAAGTAACAAAGGAAAGAGAGAATCATTTATTCCACACAGTGCCGATATGAAATTTAGTCTTATTGGAAGAAGCAAAAGTCTGAGACCACAACGATTCCTTAATAACACGCTTCCTCCAAACTACTTCTCTATCAATTATCTCCATCGTATTGAGATCTACCCTGTGATGGTCTTCATGTACATGTCTTGCTATCTCAGACCTGTCAATATCCATCTGCCTCACCGCTCGAAGATGTTCTTTCTTGCGCTCTTCCATCGTGCGACCAGATTCTCCGACGTAGGACCAGGAGCAATCCGGTTGTGAGCAGGGCACTCTGTAAACCGCCCCAAGCTCCAATCCGCGCGTCGGTCTCTTCTTCACTAGGAGCTCTTGAAGAGTGGTAGTGGACCTCATACCGACGTGGATGCCAGCTGTCTTCAAAATACCTTCAAAACACCTGAAGTAATAATCATTGTTATGATCATATATTTGCTGAAAAATCATGCAGTGAAAATATCAGCAAGTGAGACCTTTTTCAGGATTAACGAAATACATCGATAATTATTCTGGGTTGGAGTAATTTCAAATAAATTTTTTCATCAAATATATTAAAGTAAACTGAGGCTTTAAAGCCATTTGCAATGCTGACATCAACCTCTGCTGTTCATAAATCGTTCAAGTAATTAATAGCATCAACGATTAATTAATTAATTAAGCGTTATTAATTATTATTATTATTAATTATTAGCGTTAATTAATTAGCGTTAACGATTAATTAATTAATCATTAACCCTTTCGGCGCCAAGTATTCCCACAAGCTGTTGCTCCCAGCGCCAAGTATTTTCGTTGAAAAAGTCATTTTTCGATGTTTTACTTAAACGTGTATTTTTATCGTTTACTTTCTATTTTTTGATCCTACGTTACTTTTATATCATTTTCATTAACTTAAATTGTATTTTCCTCTGTAATTGTAATGAAACAATTAATGTAATTTTTCGAATTTTCGATCGAAAAGAAGTCATTTTTTGATTTTTTTACTTAAACGTGTATTTTTATCATTTACTTCCTGTTTTTTGATCCTACGTTACTTTTATATCATTTCCATTAACTTAAATTGTATTTTCCTCTGTAATTGTAATGAAACAATTATGTAATTATGAAAAGAGTAAATTTTATTCATCAACACAGTACAAAATCATGCTTTCATCAATTGTGAGGTGTTGTGACGGGCAGTATATCTTCTCGTACTGAGATTGGCAGATGTTGATCAGATGTTTCACTTTCCATAGGACATTGTAATTTTTGTCAGTTTTTTTCGGTCTTTCAACGTTATTGTCAGCAAAATGTAAAAACGACAGCATAAGTTCAAAACGATTTCGTGACATCACCATCGAAAAGGGAGTATGAGTTAGCCACCAAGTTTCCCAGTAGTCCTCCAGTTCATTTTTGTTGCTGAGGCCCATTGCAATTTGTAAAGCTACAAATGCTTTCATCTCATCAAGGTTTGTGTCATTCCATGAGTTGAAACGAGAGCACTTTGGCAATTCAGTGGGGCAATCAAAAAAATCCAATGCATACTTGTTAGTCTGTTCCACCATAAGATAAAATGCTTCGTCAGGAAAAAACAAAGAAAAGTAATCCACAGGATCGAAGTCAGACGTATCCACCAAGACTCCTGTTCTCCTTCTAAAAGGAGGTAGCCAGTGAGATACATAATTGTTACTACAAGATTCCCATCTTGTATCCGATGAACAGTGCGAAGTAGGCCTATTGGAAACAGGCTGGCCAGAGAATCTTGCAGTTGCATGCTGATTTTGATCACCATCAGACTCAGAATGAATGTCAAAGTGTGTATCTGACACTTCACTATCAGAATCTTGTATTACAGTCCGTTTCATAAAAAGTGGATCATCCTAAAATTTGACTAAATAAAACATAAATATGATACAGAAAGCATTTTTCATGTTGTTTCATGTCCCTAATATATTTAAATGTCCTTATATAATCTGATAAGCTATGATACAGTAACGGTTCTTAAGAAGCTAATATTTTGTGGCCCTACCCTTATTGTCAATGAAATTACCAATTCGTCTAGGCATTGATTCGATGACATCGTTGATTTTTGACTGATCTAACTTTCTCCACTCTCTTTTTAACAGTGACGTAAGTTGTGATACGCCATCTGTAGGTAGCAGTGAACGACGAACGTTACGTTTTAGAATACTCCATACATTTTCTATGGGATTCAGATCAGGAGAACGAGCTGGTCAAGATAATGTCCTAAGCCCTAATTGAGACTTGCATAAGTTGACTCTACTACTCCTGTGACACGTAGCATTATCATCCATAAATAACCAAGTCGATGGATCACCAAGTTGATCTGTCATTTGGCCAATGTTCATTCGTAAAACATTCACATAGCGTTCAGAATTCATGGTTCCTTGCTGTATGTGAAGTTCAGAGCGGCCATTGGTCCAAATGCCAGCCCAAATCAGTAGAGTCGCACCACCTTGTACCCGGGGACGATGTAAATGTCTCGGAATTTCCTGATCAGATTTTATCCATAATCACAATCGACCATCACTATCATTCAGACGGACTGATGCCTCATCAGACCAGACAACCCGATCCCATTGATTTCGCCAGTGACAATGACTCATTGCCCATCTGAGACGTCTTTTTGTATGCTGATCTGATAATTCGATCTGAGAGGGCGTCTTACAGCTCTTAAAATTCGACTCAATAAGTCTTCTACGAATAGTGGACTTAGAAATAGACGAGTCTAGTGCAGCCATCTCAGTTAACGAGAGATTTTGATCAACTTTAACAAATCTCAAAATTAGGCGATCTCTACGCTTGGATGTTTTGCGTGGACGGCCACAGCCCTCTTTACGACAGAGTCGAAAATCATCATTATGCCATCGATGCACATTTGTGTAAGGGACATTTAGTCGCTTGCTTGTAGCTCGCAAAGAAAACTCTAGTTCTAAGAAGGCTGACACTTTGCCTTTTGTGAATGCGATCTCGTTATTGTTCATTTGTGCTTTGTATTGTTTTCAACCGGTAAGAGATAGATTTCTAGCTGAAAGCAATCATGAGTGCTGCCAACACCACCGCAACGAAGTCAGGAAGCTATGGAACATGAAGTCCAGTTAATCATATGTAGCAGTTACATTATTGTTGATGAATAATGGTGCTATACTGGCTCTGATTGACTGATTTTCTTTATTTTTGTTTTGCTTGATAGCTTTTGGCTTGTAGAACAACATATTACATAACAAAGGAAACAAATGTAATTTCATAAGAGTGAGGTATGATTTTGTGTAGCATTGCTAAATGAAATATCAAATTATCTACTACTTTTTTTATCTACAGATTGTTTCATAAAAAATGGATCACCCTTAAACATCGCCTTAACTTCAACTTTGTCTAACTGCGCTAAACTTGAACGAATTTCTCTGAAATTTGGAAGATATGTCAGTTGCGCTTACTAATATCATTGTTGGAAATTTCAAGCATGAATATTGAGTTGTTTTCCTGTTGTAGATAAAAAAAGTAGTAGATAATTTGATCTTCATTTAGCAATGTTACACAAAATCATACCTCACTCTTATGAAATTACATTTGTTTCCTTTGTTATGTAATATGTTGTTCTACAAGCCAAAAGCTATCAAGCAAAACAAAAATAAAGAAAATCGGTCAATCAGAGCCAGTATAGCACCATTATTCATCAACAATAATGTAACTGCTACATGTGATTAACTGGACTTCATGTTCCATAGCTTCCTGACTTCGTTGCAGTGGTGTTGGCAGCACTCATGATTGCTTTCAGCTAGAAATCTATCTCTTACCGGTTGAAAACAATACAAAGCACAAATGAACAATAACGAGATCGCATTCACAAAAGGCAAAGTGTCAGCCTTCTTAGAACTAGAGTTTTCTTTGCGAGCTACAAGCAAGCGACTAAATGTCCCTTACACAAATGTGCATCGATGGCATAATGATGATTTTCGACTCTGTCGTAAAGAGGGCTGTGGCCGTCCACGCAAAACATCTAAACGTAGAGACCGCCTAATTTTGAGATTTGTTAAAGTTGATCCAAGTCTCTCGTTAACTGAGATGGCTGCACTAGACTCGTCTATTTCTAAGTCCACTATTCGTAGAAGACTTATTGAGTCGAATTTCAAGAGCTGTAAGAGGCCCTCTCAGATCGAATTATCAGATCAGCATACAAAAAGACGTCTCAGATGGGCAATGAGTCATTGTCACTGGCGAAATCAATGGGATCGGGTTGTCTGGTCTGATGAGGCATCAGTCCGTCTGAAGGATAGTGATGGTCGATTGTGATTATGGATAAAATCTGATCAGGAAATTCCGAGACATTTACATCGTCCCCGGGTACAAGGTGGTGCGACTCTACTGATTTGGGCTGGCATTTGGACCAATGGCCGCTCTGAACTTCACATACAGCAAGGAACCATGAATTCTGAACGCTATGTGAATGTTTTACGAATGAACATTGGCCAAATGACAGATCAACTTGGTGATCCATCGACTTGGTTATTTATGGATGATAATGCTACGTGTCACAGGAGTAGTAGAGTCAACTTATGCAAGTCTCATTTAGGGCTTAGGACATTATCTTGACCAGCTCGTTCTCCTGATCTGGTAACGTTCGTCGTTCACTGCTACCTACAGATGGCGTATCACAACTTACGTCACTGTTAAAAAGAGAGTGGAGAAAGTTAGATCAGTCAAAAATCAACGATGTCATCGAATCAATGCCTAGACGAATTGGTAATTTCATTGACAATAAGGGTAGGGCCACAAAATATTAGCTTCTTAAGAACCGTTACTGTATCATAGCTTATCAGATTATATAAGGACATTTAAATATATTAGGGACATGAAACAACATGAAAAATGCTTTCTGTATCATACTTATGTTTTATTTAGTCAAATTTTAGGATGATCCACTTTTTATGAAACGGACTGTATAACTGGAAAACAACTCAATATTCATGCTTGAAATTTCCAACAATGATATTAGTAATCACAAGTGACATATCTTCCAAATTTCAGAGAAATTCGTTCAAGTTTAGCGGAGTTAGACAAAGTTGAAGTTAAGGCGATGTTTAAGGGTGATCCATTTTTTATGAAACAATCTGTATATTGGCAATTTCTTCAGCGGTAAAGCTTCTCGTGGATCTTCTGGCTCGCGATGAGTTTGCCATTTCCAATCAACGGTTGAAAAGCACTGCCTCTTACTGCCTTTGACTCTCACGAAACGTGAGCGAAGCTCAGAGCGGCACAGCGCTCGCGAATCGATCAGGCAGTGCATTGATTGGCAGCAGGGTAAAAGTGCAAACCGCAATAAATGTGGCGAAAACACCGGCAGCATGATTGGAATTCGTCACACGGCCACAATACCAGACAAAAGCATAATAGAACAATAGAATTGAGTGTTTAGAAACTTGTCGACTTTAGTCGCCAATGGCGCTCTATGGCTAAGTCGACAAAAGTCGACAATGGCGCCGAAAGGGTTAATAGATTAATAGAATCTATTAATCAATTAATAGATCAATTAATAGCAATAAATTGAGCACGATGCATATGTTGAGTTGAGGATAACGATTCCTATTTCGTTCCCATGGCCAGGCCTTAGGGATATTTCAAAAAGTCTGACGGCTTGAGACGTCATGTTGTTCAACAATCTTAATAAGAATATTAGCTTGGAACGAATTCTAAGCGTGTACAATGAAAGGAGAACAATGCCCAACAGTCGCTCAACAAATCTCAACAAGCGTGTAAAACGCCAGTTTTCATATTCAATATGGTTGATGATGCTCTTCGATTGGTACACCTTCAAATTAAAATGAAAAAAGTTAGTTTATGAATTCTTTAATGTCTACCCGTTTTTATATTCCATCATCTGATGATCAAACAGCATCGTTATTGTCCTCTCTGATACCTCAATCAAAATTTTTTACATTTTTTATTGCCAATTTCACAAATATAAGCGCTTCTCTCATGCCGCTGAAAGAAACTTCAAGAAGATAGTTCTTTCTACGTTGTACACGCAATAACATGTTATGTAACACCTAAACTTTTACCCCTTAAAAAGCACCGCAACATTGTTCCATCTGAAAATACTACATGAAGTATATCGCATGCTAAAAGACACTTTTCCTTCATGTTTTCAGGATATGTTCAATATCGCAGGATTCCAAATACCGGATAAGTTGGAGAGTGGAGCTCCACCGGCATCGTACAGTCCATCCAGTGAACTTGTCTGCGATCGACGTCTGTGGTACTGTGAACTTGGAAGTGATGAGAAGGCCAAGCAGAACTACTTCATTACGAAAGCAGAGCAAGGGTTATCTCTGAATAGTATTTTGGATATTGTTACTCCTGAGGATTTGCGAATTCTAGTCGAGTCAGTAGATGAATCTTCGAGAGCAGGTTCATTTCAAATGGTTTATCCAACTGCGAATACTCGACGATATTTGAAGTTCTTTGAGAAACCTCGCTACGCTAATCTTCTTCTGCAAACTTACGCACAGAGGTTTAATGGAAAGGAAAAACAAGGTAAATTGAAAAAATGAGTTAATATAGCATTGAAATTTGAATGGATTGCTGAGATATTCCTCAACAATTTCTTGCTTTTTTCAAGCTAAATTTTCTCTCTTAAAATGCTGGTCATTGTTTTCAGATAATTTGATACATAGATTTGTAGAATTCTCAGTTTCAGATACACCGGAGAGGTGTTGCCTTTTCACAAGTGCTAAAGTGATTTTTTGTTGCTACTTTCAAAGAAACACATAACGAGAAAGATAACCTAGAATACATGTTGCACTTACATAGTATATTTGAAATCCGATCTTCTTTTTAATAAAGGTTGTATCTCGAGTCTGAGCGGATTTGAAGTGATCCCTCATAATTTATGAGGGATACATACAATTTGTATACTAAAGGTATCGTGCAATACAAAAAATAATGGTCAAGCACACATAAACTTATGCTGTTTTTACATGTTTATCGAAATGCAGTTTTTGCAGGTGCTTCCTCGCTTAAGAATTGTAAAGTACGAGAAATAAGCTTGCTTTATATAAGTAATTGATAAAAAATTTTGGCTTAGAAAAGCAGTTGGATACAGACCAGAAATAAAATGATTTTACAGTGGTTGGAAATGGCAAAAATTGGAAAATTGAATCTGTAGCGTTTACTCTCAATCTGTTAGTGATTTGCAAAATTTAAATGACGAAATAAATGCAGTGGCGGTAGCAGTTAATCGATTTTGCACGATTAATCGCGCGATTCTTGAATGACCAGGAATCGTGTGATTTTTTGCAATGTGAATCCTGAATCAAATTTGCTTGATCAGGTAAAAATGATGTTTCTATTCACTCATTCATCGTTTGAGATAATTGCAATGCGCGGGTGCTCGTTCCTGAGATCATGTATAGCTAGATTTCCTTGTGAAATCTCTTTGGGAGCTCCCCACATAGTAAACACGTTCGCATATGCCGGGGACACCACGAATCATGCATGGTGTAAAGGCAGTCAAGCATAGTAGGTCCCTATCATATTATATATGCGCATCGAAATCATATAAATACATTGATGACAATGCGCTCAAATGCCTGATTTGCATTTAACATGCACACAATGAGCATAACCCAGCAACGATTGCACTTGCAGATTTGCTAATTATGATAATTGTAGATTGCTAATTCGCCTGAACGTAGAATAGAAAATTGTCATCAGACTTGAATATGAAATGATGAAGCACGAGAATACCTTGGCAACCGTACACGCTGCGTTTCGCCCTACAAGGGCTCGTCAGGATAACCAGGAGTGGCCCAAAGTACTGTAGCTTAAAATACCTAGAATGGCTGAGCAAGCTGAAGGAATGCACACGGGGCTGCTTTATGTTTATCTTTCCTGACTATGCCGTGCGGCTGATAATCATGAAGATTTTGCTATAGAGTGCCAATTCTAGATATTTTAAGCTAGTCTGGGCCATTCCGAGTCTTACTGACCAACCTTGTTAGGCGACGTGCAGCGTCCCAGCTGTCACAGAATTTTTGTGCTTGAAATTGTTCAAGTCGATGGACGTCTTTCTATTAGATAAGCTAATGTTTTGCAAGAGTTATGAGTCTAATAGTTTGATTTAATTGATGCATGATTATGCTTACATCATGACTGATAGAAGAAATGGCATAAACCTACACTCCTACAGCTATGATCGATAAAATGTGACTGATAAAGACCAAAAGAAACTGGGAAACTGGGAAGTAAAAATATCAATGATATACATAATATAATGTGTATAAATATTGATATACATCGTGGCAGAGAGTGAAGAAAGACTGCAGCAAAAGATTTCAGAATGGAAACACGGACTCGCAGAGAAAGGACTGAAAGTTAATGCTTCCAAATCAAAAGTGCTCACTTCGTCAGTGGGTGGTAGTGAGGCAGAGCCATCAGGAAAGTTCCGTGTGCGATTTGTAAGCAAGGAGTGTAAGGAAAGGGTTGGCCAAAATTCAATAAGATGCATTCAATGTGCTCTCTGGGACCACCGTAAATGTAGTGGCATCGGCGGCAGCCTACGACTACAGCACATGAGTTCCACGTTTAAGTGTAAGCGATGCAGAGGCCAGGTGATAGAACGTCCTCAGCCTGCACACCCGTTGGTCGACGGTGACGAGCTTAAGATAGTTTCACGCTTCTCCTATCTTGTCGACGAACTAGAGGCAGGTGATGGAGTAGATGCTGCTGTCAATAGAAGAATTCGATGCGGCTGGGCAATCTTCAAGGCGTTGATGCCGTTCCTCACCTCACGTGCTCCTTCCCTCCTAATGAAAGGAAGAGTATATGATACCTGTGTCCGGAAGGGTATGGTATACGGAAGCGAAACATGGGCTCTGAAAGTGGACAGTCAACAACGTCTGGAGAGGGTGGAAATGCGCATGGTAATGTAGATGTGTGGCACGAAGCTAAGTGACAGAGAGCGAAGTGACGACTTCAGGCATATGCTTAAGATCGAAGCAATATCCGATGCTATCGTACGAAACCGACTCAGATGGTTTGGCCACGTGATGCGAAAAGGGCCCGAAGACTACGTCCGCCAAGTTGTGACATGGAAAGTAGAGGGAAGAAGAAGAAATGGTCGACCTCGGAAGACATGGAGTGACTCTGTTGCCGCTGATCTCAAGCAGAATGGTCTCAAAACGGATGACGCCAACGATCGTCAACGCTGGCGCTCAGCGATCCACAACATTGGGAAGAATCGTCCAACCCTACGAAGTCGGAGAAAACGGACGTTAAACGCATAAGTAAATATAAGTAAGTAAGTACATGCACTTCATAGCACATGTACGATTGTACATGATGTACTTGCAGTACTTCTATGATGACAGATTTGCAGTGGAATCTTGTAAACAGATTATCAAAACTTTTCATGTCTTGTTTGCGACTTTCCATGTGTTCTGATTTATTATGCCGTTTTCCCAAGCATTCTCAAATTGAGTATTGCACTGATTAATAGGGTAGTTAATATTTCAGTCTAATAAATAGACTGAGTGTCACATGCTCTCAATTTTAATAGAAATTATCAAATTCTTAATGCAAAAATACAGTCCGTTTCATAAAAAGTGGATCATCCTAAAATTTGACTAAATAAAACATAAATATGATACAGAAAGCATTTTTCATGTTATTTTATGTCCCTAATATATTTAAATGTCCTTATATAATCTGATAAGCTATGATACAGTAACGGTTCTTAAGAAGCTAATATTTTGTAGCCCTACCCTTATTGTCAATGAAATTACCAATTCGTCTAGGCATTGATTCGATGACATCGTTGATTTTTGACTGATCTAACTTTCTCCACTCTCTTTTTAACAGTGACGTAAGTTGTGATACGCCATCTGTAGGTAGCAGTGAACGACGAACGTTACGTTTTAGAATACTCCATACATTTTCTATGGGATTCAGATCAGGAGAACGAGCTGGTCAAGATAATGTCCTAAGCCCTAATTGAGACTTGCATAAGTTGACTCTACTACTCCTGTGACACGTAGCATTATCATCCATAAATAACCAAGTCGATGGATCACCAAGTTGATCTGTCATTTGGCCAATGTTCATTCGTAAAACATTCATATAGCGTTCAGAATTCATGGTTCCTTGCTGTATGTGAAGTCTTCTACGAATAGTGGACTTAGAAATAAACGAGTATAGTGCAGCCATCTCAGTTAACGACAGACTTGGATCAACTTTAACAAATCTCAAAATTAGGCGATCTCTACGCTTGGATGTTTTGCGTGGACGGCCACAGCCCTCTTTACGACAGAGTCGAAAATCATCATTATGCCATCGATGCACATTGGTGTAAGGGACATTTAGTCGCTTGCTTGTAGCTCGCAAAGAAAACCCTGACACTTTGCCTTTTGTGAATGCGATCTCGTTATTGTTCATTTGTGCTTTGTATTGTTTTCAACGGTAAGAGATGGATTTCTAGCTGAAAGCAATCAGGAGTGCTGCCAACACCACCGCAACGAAGTCAGGAAGCTATGGAACATGAAGTCCAGTTAATCACATGTAGCCATAGAAATAAACTGTTTATCTGAAGTTGGCTAGAATGGAAACTGACTCAAGGTCGCGGCACATCCGGGGGAACTAAGTTGGGGCATGAACCATCAATTAAAAGCTTCGATTTACTCATGTGACTGATTCTAACCCAATCATACAGACGTTGGCAGGTGCATCTAAGTGAAAACGTGTGCGATTTTTGTGCCACTATTGTGCACTGCATGAAGCTTAATTTCCATTCTAGAGGTATTATTGTTGTCAATTTCTATGCATGTAGCAGGTACATTATTGTTGATGAATAATGGTGCTATACTGGCTCTGATTGACCGATTTTCTTTATTTTTGTTTTGCTTGATAGCTTTTGGCTTGTAGAACAACATATCACATAACAAAGGAAACAAATGTAATTTTATAAGAGTGAGGTATGATTTTGTGTAACATTGCTAAATGAAGATCAAATTATCTGCTACCTTTTATCTATAACAGGAAAACAAATCAATATTCATGCTTGAAATTTCCAACAATTATATTAGCAAGCACAACTGACATATCTTCCAAATTTCAGAGAAATTCGTTCAAGTTTGGCGGAGTTAGACAAAGTTGAAGTTAAGGCGATGTTTAAGGGTGATCCATTTTTTATGAAACAATCTGTAGTTCTGAAGTGAAAAAGAATGCAGGCTAGGTTAACTGCAAACTTCTAGTCACTGAAATTCAGAATATTCAGAATATTCAGAATCATGCGATTTTCGATTAATCGTATGCTGAGTCACGTGATTCGGAATCATACGAAAATCGAATCGCGCCCGCCAGTGAATGAAAGAGACCGCTGTTTGCTATTATTTTAAAAATTGCTGTTCAGCACTCCACTCCACTGGAGTCTCCGCTAACGGAGATAATTTGATTGTGAAGGAAAATGCGGTTATAATTTTACCCCAGTGAATCGAAATTCAACAATTTTACAAAGCTTCTTGGCCATCTTTGCACTTCTTTGGAAAATCGTCTTTGAATAAGTTGGATTTCTTGATCCTTCATGCAATATTTCAAAACTTTCTGTGAGTTAAAAAAACTTGAATGTAAGATTGTGAAATAGTAAGTTTATGAAAATCTGTCTCATCTTCCAGGTTCATAGTTGATTCAAAAGTAAATGCAGTATATATTCTTTGCAAGATTATTGACATGTTTGTAACTTGTGTTTTATAAGCTCTGTCAGCTTCGATTCTTCATTCTTTCAGGTATAACTTGGTTGAATAGCATGTGTCAACGAAAAATTCACTTGCAACAAGGCTCCAAAGAACTGCGGCATCGATGGCGACCCACTTCCGGTGACAACAGCAACAAAAAGACATCATCTACCTCAAATATGTCATCAACTTCTCAAGAAGCAACTCCGTATGGAGATCATTCCTCGTAAATTGCATCAATGCGCACACATCAGCTTCTTTTTTTCTTTTTTCTGGACTTTCGATATTCTAGGTGCCATATTTCCACTGCAGTTGACTCATATTTGAGGACAAACTGCTTAAGATTTGTTAAAAGTAAAGAGTGGAAGCTAAAACCGTTAAACTGTATAATGTGTAGAAAATTCGATTATTGCAAATTGTATATTTTTGAGTACCTATGCATGAACATAAACATTCAAATGATATTGAATGATTCAAGTCATGAATCGAACAAATACTTCTGAACAAAATATTTTTTCATATTCATTGTAAACATATTATTCCAAGTATATTGAAAAATAATCAAGTTTTGTAATATTGATACTGTCATAGAATGTGATGCAGCGATTCCCGTGTACAGAGATGTATATATATATTAATGCTTTTTCTGACGAACAATTTTTCAAAAGGCATTTATGAATTGTACTTGCCAGATACGGCAATCATTCTTGTAAAGTACGTTCTGTGTAAAGATCAAACTATTTTCAAAAAATGTTTTACACGCATGCATAGAAGCGAAACATATCAACGACACAATTCTCTACATGTGCTGAAAGATTTCAGTATTATAATCAGATTTTCAGCTTCGTAGTGTGATTTGGTGTTGATTATTTTTGATAAGAATATACTTATTTCCGTAGTAGCATCTTCGTTTTCTGTTGGGGCCACAGAATTAGATTGTTTAATCGTATCACTTTGCTAGAAGTGCAAACTGATTCTACAACGATGGCACATGCAGGAACTTAATAAGTGGGCAAAAAGAAATTTTTAATACCGGTACCTTGCAGAGATAGGAAAAATAGTCGTGCGTCGCTTGCGGATTGCTCTGAATTCCTTCAAAATGCTCCGATCGCCACGACTCCTTCAGATTCGAAGAATTCAGATCATTGCGCAAAAGTTTTCTCGATAATGTTGGGCCCTCCGATCATTTTAAAAAAAGTTAGCAGTCGCATGAAAAAACGTTCACAAACTTCTTTGTAAAGCTTGACATCGTCTGTGTCGCTTTGCTGTGTGATCCGGTTGATAACAGTCACTGAAACTTTGCACAATTTGGCGTGTTTAATGTTTGACTGGCTGGTCATTGTTCGATTGCTATGGTATTTAGTCAAGAGATTGTGCCATTTCATTTACGTTACATGTTCCGATGCTTCCCTTCTAGTCAAACGGAAGAAGAGACGACCTTTCTAATTCTGTGGTCGTGGCATTTGGGGAAATACGAAACTGACGCAACTAGGAAAGGACGCATATCTGGAAGCCACCCCTGAAATCTTGAGCAGACGAAGTTACTGCATAGCAGTTACTATAAGGCAACTCAAACGGGGTCTTGCTGAGTTGACTGAGCTGCAGATGTTCTTTACCTCGGTTCTAGCTAGACATGTGTTCTAAATTCTCTAACTAAGTTAACTTTCAGCTAAATCTTTGGTGATCTGCAAAGCTCGCGCTCTGACGTATGACAGCTCGTGACGTGATCCGTTGTTCAGGTAATCGTCCAATCAGAGGAATGGGATGATCCACGAAAGAATTCTGTGAACATGTGGATGAAATTGTACATGTCTGGTCGGTCAAGTGCTGTCAAAACAAGACATGCCTGTAAGAGTAAGTAGCAACTCACGCACAGCGAAGTTTACTCCGCAAGATCAATAAGCTACAGCTTGTTGCAGTTGAAACTCGCCTAGTTAGAGAATTCAAAGTTCCTCAAATCTTTAGCTAAAACGCAACTTAGCAAGACCAATGATCAGCAGTTCAGCTCGAGCTTCCTTGGATTTCCCTAGTTTTTAATTTTGGACTTGAAGTTCAGCTAAAACTTTATTCGACAAGATTTAAGTCCTAATTTTCTATGAATTCTACTTTAGGTTAAACTTTAGCTTATTAAAACTTAACTCAACAGGAGTTGCACCTTAGCTTTGTACTTACTACAAGGTATTACTACAAGGCGTTATTTCTCAACTCAGCAAGACTCCGAAAATTGCTTGTGAATTCAGGCCATAAGAAATTCTAATTAATTTCTGCACGAGTCTAATAAAGGTCTGTGTTCGTGTTGAGAGCACGATCATGTTTCATGTCGTGTATTTATAGGCTTTCTCCGAAATGCTACAAATCTAACGTCATGTAACTTCAAAGACCATGCTCGTAGACAGCAGTGCCAATCATATGTCATCTGAGCTTCAATGTTGATGAAAGTATGTTCGTGTTGAGGTATTCAGGTTCAAGATAGAACATTTCAATCACACCACAGTTCTATTGAATGATTGATGACTGAAGCTGCTTAACTATTCACTAATTTGCATGCGTTAACTACGAAATTGCGTAACACGTCATGAACATGTGTAACCTATCATTGAAACAAATTGCGCTTCTTTGAAGCAAAATTACTATCTTTGAAATTGCATGCTTTATCTTGAAGATGAATTTGTCCGGGAATTCAATGCACGGACCGTTAGGCCGGAGGCACAGACGATAAGTCGCAAGCCGCAAACAGAATAAGCCTAAGTTTCAATGAGAGCTGGCATACCGAATAAGACATTAGAAATCAGCCATTAGCCGCCTTTGATTACGGAGGCAAACAAGATAAGCCATAAATCATGCGTCATAAGTAAGGCAATTTTTTTGTAACCTAATAACCAAAAAATAATATGACCTTAAAGCTCAAAATATAGCCAAATATGACCTAAAAACTCTACATCTGACCAAAATATGACCTAGAAGTCGTATATTGTAGTTTGGCATGATTTAAAAATTTAAAATATAGCAAAAATTGTGTCTTCATTTTCAAAAAGTTCAAAAGTTCAATTTAAGACAAATAAAACAATTTATTCCAAAATTTTACCATAGTATACCCGTTTGCAGCTTGTTGTACAAAACAGTAATGTAATTTGCTTCATTTGATGTTAAAAATGTCTGTCTTTGCATAGCATCTTCTTCAACATGGAGAAGAACGCTCTACCGAAGCAGTGGTTGGATGGCAAGGAAAGGCAGACGACAGAACAGCCAATCCTAGCGCCGTCGACAACATTCAAATCTGTAGACAATGCATGCACTGGAACTGTCCTCAGACTGCATCGCGCTGATGAGAAGACCAATATTGCGTCATTCTGCAGGCATCGGTCATTTCTATATCTACTTCCAGGCAACTCTAAAAGTCTAAAACTACCGCAAAATGACCAAAATATGACTAAACATGATCACAGAAAATATGACAATATTACCTAACCCTAAAAATATGATAAAATATGACATGCCATAAAAATTGCCCTAGTCATAAGCCGTGCATCATAAAATTCAAAAGGCAGATTTCCCATGAGGGTAGTTTTTCATCAGCAATATGCCGTCACTCGATTGAGGATCCTTGGGTGATTATCTTCAATAGAAGCGAACTTGTGATATAACGTGTCATTCTCCGTGCTTAAGCTTTACAATGCTTTATACTCTTACAAAAATCAAGAAAAATATCATATGTTTTCTCCTTCTGCTGCTTGTATTACCTGTCATGAATCTAATGCCATATGGCTAATGTCTGATGGAGGATCGGATGCGACTTGTGAACGATGATTTGTGTCTTATGGCTTATTCTGTATGCCTCCGGCCGATGCACGACGTAAATTTTCGGCTGAGATAACCTTGTGGAGGTTGACACAAAATATTGCATTTCATTCCACAGCGACAGGATTAATAAAAAGCATTCATTTATTTCCCTTGCACTCCTAGATCGGCTAGAGATGAAAGCCAGTTAACCAATGGCTACGAGAATCAACTGCATCATTGGCCGAGCGCGATGTTTGGTATCTAAACCTGACCAGAACAGTGTGCTTGTGCGCCATTCCTTTCACTCCGGTCACCTACGCTGGCACTTCAAGCAAACTTGCATTTTTAGAGGCAAAAATAGAGGCGATGTCCAGTGAGGCCAGAGCACCTGACAAGAGGCATTTTTATGTCATTGGCCGCTAGTGCGCAGTTTTTTCTCACTGATATTTCAGTCCCAGTCGAATTATTTTGCTATCATTTCTTCAATTTACACGTACAAGACTTTTAGTATCAACTGCCGGTTTTATGATGATATATAGGGTTATTCACGGAAATAGCCCAATTGATGGGATAGTCCTATATAACGAGAGCGTGCAGTAGCCTACGTGTCCTCGTTGTTGCATCTTCCGAGGACGTGAGCAGCCACAGCATTACATTGTTTAACTCTTTCAGTTTACTCTAAATATAGACTAATTCAAAACGATGGCACATGCTGGAACCTAGAAGTAAGTGGGCTAAAAGGAATTCCTAATACCTTACAGAAAAAGGAAAAGTCGTGCGTCGATTACCACTTTTCCTTCAGATTCGAAGAATTCAGATCATTGTGCACAAGTTTTCACGATAATGTTGGTCTTTCCGATCATTATTAAAGAATATCCTACAGAAGGCGCACGAAAATTGGTTCACCCACAGAATTTGCTAGAATTGCGAACTGATTCAACAACGATGGCACATGCAGAAATTTACTAAGTGGGCAAAAAGAAATTTTTAATGCATTGCAGAGATAGGAAAAATAGTCGTGCATCGCTTGTGGATTGCTGTGAATTCCTTCAAAATGCTCCGATCGCGACGATTCCTTCAGATTCGAAGAATTCAGATCATTGCGCAGAATTATTCTCGATAATGCTGGGCTCTCCGATCATTATTAAAAAAGTTGCCAGGCGCACGAAAAAACTTTCACAAGCTTCTCTGCAGAACTTGACATGGACTGTGTCGCTTTGTTGTGACAATCTAATTCCTTGTTTTCACCTGATGATTTCACCATCCTCTGCTCAGCATTCATCACTGAATGTAACTTAGACAGCCACATAGATGTGTGACCGAAATGATAAAACAACACGCACGCCACTGCTGGTCCCAGAAAGCCGGCTGACGACTTATTGTTTGAGTGTTCCATTTCCAATAGTATGCGATATACGACTCTTCCATTCTAGGCGGATACTGAACGAGCAAGTTGTCTAATTCTGTGACAGGAATATACAAGTGAATGGGCATTATGGAAAATATATTACATATTCTGATTCCGTCTTCTTCTACAGACAAACAGATAAAGAAATTTCAGAATCCTGAAATCTATCAGCTTCTAAAAAAGGTAGGCTTTGATATTCTTAACACTCGTATCTAAAAAAGTCATCGAAGATGAAGTCAATGTTTGTCCTACGATGGTGAGTGGTAGGGGCATTACAAGCAAAGCAGTAAATGAAATATCTTACCATTATAATACAAATTAATCATTCAATTAATTGCAAATATTAATTGCAGCTAATTGCAATGCAATTCGTTTTTGATAACACCTATAGCAGTTTCTTTCTTCGAGATTAACAGTTTCTACATTGATTATAATTGCCGAGAAAAGAACATTGCTCTTATCGGCTGTTAATGCTGGAGACTTGTGATAAGTTATCTTTATTTAAAAAACTACTTTATTGAAAAATCCAATGACACCGCCTTACATCTCTCTGGGACTCATTCATGCTGATTTAAAATCTAGCCGATAATAATGTTCGTACGGCAATTAATAATCAAGCTGCGGATAAATGCATGAATGTATATTTACTGAATAAATACATATAAATGCATGCTAGTACATTATTTGAGTACATAGATGATTCTATAATTCTGCAATTGCGTTCAATTAAGTTTGACTTGCAACAGTTACGAGCACACGTCACACGATCGATGAGGAACATTCAAACTTATGCAAGAAGACAATAATGAGCCGGCTGATGACACAAGTTGATTGAGTCGTTTAGCTTCAATAGCTAACATTCATAGGGATTTCGGTAGCACAGCATTGAGGTACAGCTTATACTTGTATTCAAAGCAATTATTTGAACATCATCAAAGTCATTCAAACTCTTCAAGTGTGCAGTCCTATTGCTCTGGAAATTTGGAATATATTATGTCAAACGATGCAATGTCAATAGACAGCTCAAGACTGTAGCAGAGGGTGAGACAAATACTTTGAACGTTACAAGGATATGTTCGATCCTGGGATTGGGATTTAGCCTGTGGTCTATAATGTAAACAAAGACACCGATCTAGTGAAGCATCTCAATTGTTGCGATTCTAACCATTCGCAAATGTTTACATTCTAATTGATCATACTTTCAAGTTTTATTAGCTTCAGCAAGTGACAAGCTCGGATCATTGTCCGTTATCATTGCTCGTTATCATTGTACTTGAAAAATGTTCGGATGGTGAAGAAGAAAAAAATGTACATGTACATATATTTATTTCTAATAATAGCCTTAACTGATTTGACATCAATTATGGGTTATTACGTACAAAACTATAAGTTTGCGAATATTTTCTCGCAGTTCTCTATGGATGAATTTGCAAAATAAATCAAGTCTTGCACTTAATTCCACAATGACGGCAACAAAGGAATCGCATATTCGGATTGGAACAATTTTCATCACTTTCTTTCATTTTCCGTAGGCAATATTTGTGATCCTCGTGCTGTAGAGGACAACCTGAAAGTGAAATATCAATTTAAGATAAAGTGAAGTAAAGAACATCAATGATGAGAATCCATTCAAAAAACTGAAGCACACATTCTCGCTAAATAGTCCGGGCGCCAGCACGAGTTTCTTTAGGGAAAGAGACCGAAAATGAGTGCACAGATGTACTGGTATACACTCTATTACGAATCTGCGCGTCTGCCGACTTCTATAAATTTCATCCTCTTGTCAGACAGCATCAAAGAAAGCTCACGGAAGCCAATGAGAAGCAGACTGAGCATCTTGGTGAAATGTCATTTGTTTATGTTTTCTGTGATTAAGTGAAAATTACTGATTCTGGAACACATCATGATTCTGCAGCCTTTTTCCCTCCATATAAAAGTTTGCGAAGTTAAAAATCCTTTAAGATTCTTTTTCATATTTATTAGTTACTCAAACTTTCAGGACATGTGTCCCTTCTTCAGGAGTTCACAAAAGCACGTAGAAAAACAATATTCAAGCTACTAGGCACTGAAATTTTTTTTGCGATCATAGATCACTAAAAGTGATAATTATTTATACATCAACCATCTTCGTAGGTCTATGTACATGTCATATCATGCTAACATGATCTATGACCCAGAAATTGCAGCAGTTAAAATTTTCGCTCAACCGGTTAACCGGTTAGAAAATACATATTACCAAAATCAGTCAAAAAGCTTAGATATGCTTCACGTTGAAGGCGATGAAAAACTTCCCTAATAGTCTAGAATAATAGAGCAAGACGTCAGACATTTTGATGGCGATACTTGATTGCCTGTCTGCCTGACTGAGCTTGTGCGCGCGTAGCGGCAATGAGTACAGATTCTGCGATGCGAGTATTATTCGTTCGGGCAATGACAGAGAAAGCGGAATTATCGTTCACATGGTTATGCAAGGTGATTTCAGTTGGTAGGGGGCGACCTTTGATGTGTTCGTTGACTCTAGTTTGCAAATGCCTAGTGGTCTCACCAATGTAACACTTTGGACAGTGTTCACAAGAAAATTTGTAAATGACATTCGAGGAGAGACCAAGGAATATAAACTCCACAATTAGAAGGCCATTTTTGCCATTTTATGAGTACAGATTCTGCGCATTCATTTTTAAATTTCCTGAATAATCAGAGCAATGAGATAAAATTCACTATCGAAATTGAATCTGATGGCTCTATTGCTTTCCTTGATACTGAGATTATTCATGATGACAATTCTGTGTTCGATATTTCGTGGCATTATAAACCTTCTAATTGTTTAGTTTATATTCCTTCATGTGCTTATGCTCCGAAGAAATACAAACAAGCTGCCATGAAGTGTCTTTTCAATCGTGCTAAACGGATCTGCATCACTGACGTTCTCTACAAGAAATCCTGTGATTTCATTATCAGTTTGTCCATTCGCAATGGTTACAGTGTCAACTTCATTCTGGATGTCAAACGGAAGGTCGAACACAGAGCTGTCAATCACAGCAATAGGTCTAACAATAACGATCAAAGCGTTTCTGAAAATTCTGACAGCGTCTCTGAAAATCCTGGCGCTAGTGATATATCTATGAAAATTGTGTACTGGAAATTGCCATACATTAAAGAGTCAGAAATGGAAATTCGCAATCGTGTTCATCGGTTGAACAAGATTCTGAAAGATTCCAAAATTGCTATTGTTTTCAAGACTACCAAAACTGCGAACTTCTTTCATAGAAAAGACAGAATGCCTATTGGTCTCTCCTCGAATGTCATTTACAAATTTTCTTGTGAACACTGTCCAAAGTGTTACATTGGTGAGACCACTAGGCATTTGCAAACTAGAGTCAACGAACACATCGAAGGTCGCTCCCTACCAACTGAAATCACCTTGCATAACCATGTGAACGATAATTCCGCCTTCTCTGTCATTTCCCGAACGAATAATACTCGCATCGCAGAATCTGTACTCATTGCCGCTACTGACAGGTCTTTATTGTTAAACAGTAACACTACTTCAGTACCATTGTTTTTACGTTTGTAGCTTTCTATTGGACTAAATTTCTCTTTTGATGACTGATTGATTTTAACGTGTGCTTTTATATCTAAACCACTGACGAAGAAGACATTGTCTTTGAAATTGCAATTTGGTATGTTACTCGTAAATAAAGGATGATAGAATGAAGCGAAGTTCTCCGAAGCGCCTGGGCTCAATATGTTACGACATACTTCGCTTCTAATGGGCAAGCGTTAGGATACTTGGTTGAATTTTCATAAAAGATAAATATTTCAATTTAACCGCGGTTAACGTAAATTAACCGGTCAAAGATAGTTTAACCGGTTAACCGCTGCAATCCATGCATAATGTGGATTGCAAGACCTTCTCAGAAATGGATTACTAAATGCCTCAACAAGCTACGAAAAGATTTTTTGAAATTAATAGAAAGTGCACTTTAAACTGCACGATACCCAAGTTACTTACGAAAGCGATGTACAAAACGAGAATAACAGAATGTACGAAAGCGTTATTGTTCATGCTCATACAGTACGAAAGCGATTGGCTTTCCTATTGGATGATGAAGATAATCGAATAGGAAAGGGATCCCTTTCGTAGTGTATGAACACGAACAATAACGTTTTCGTACATTGTTATTCTCGTTTTGTACATCGGTTTCGTAGTCAAAATCAGCCAGCTTTCGTACTCTACAGTTTACAGTGTGCATCACTAATGTCTCAGTTCTCTTCTGTTTATATCTTGTTTTAGACATCATACTTCGCTAAGATCTCAACGCTTAGCACGTCCACTCCAATATTTGTATAATTACAGGCCATGAGTCAAATTAAATTTCCCTATTTTCAAAGTGTTGCAGATCAGAGATTTTCAACAGGCGAACAGGCATCAAACTATGGGGACTGAATTTCGATAGGAGTTCGATCATAAAAGAGTTGATCAACTTCTTCCAATACTTCCCTTGTTCGATGGATTGAGGCAGCGTTATCTCACCATTGTTTTGCAAATCGTATGCGAGTCACAAGATGCCGCTTAGCAAGACGACTTATCAAAGTACTTTTATACCGAATCGATAGCTATCAGAACTCAACAAATTCGCCATCAAAATTTGGCATCGATTCGGCACAAAAGTACCTCGGAAGAGTTTTTCTGCTTTCTCTTTAGCAATCACAATGATCCTCCAGCCTAAAGCCATCAATTATAGACGACTTGTCTTTGGGTCACAGATCGGCCCCCAGCCCTGTCTCTTTATGTGTCCTACACACGGTTGATTAAGAGATGCCAGAGATTCATGCCGCTACTGACCGAGAGGACCACAGCTTTCTTGTATTCCACTGCGGCTAAGGCCACTTGTTCATAGAGTATGCACTTATTCAACCATTTCGTCGAACATCAGTACGCATCCTGCCAGGCCTATAGTGACTTCGTTCAGCGATCCATGTGCGACTTCTCTTTAGAACTCACAAAACAATATTTTCAATAAAGTCAAAACTCACTCCACTAATTTCAAAGTGTTCACTTTCTGTTAAGTGTTTGGCTATCTTTTAGAAACTCCAATTACCATGAAGGCCACTCAACATCTCATTGACTTCTACATTGACTTCATGTGAAACTAGACAACTTTCCTGTAAGTAAAAATTTACAAATCAACTGACCAAAGTGTTGTGATACATTATGTATGCAACATCTACGACCGGTAAAACTAGGAAAAAATCAAATTCTAATATTGTAGAAGTTAACATAATTATGAACTTCTAAAATCCGTAAAACTGTTGGTACACTCAGAGGCTTAAAATGATACATCGCATTTAAAAATTGGATAAATTTTATTCGATCTAAAACACTTTATAAAAAATGTGACAATCAATTGACTCATCTGTATGTACATTCTTCAGATGTCCACTGATCGCTACACACTTTCGCCTATTTTCAACAGTCTGTGTGCTCTTTATCTCCTATGGCAAATTTCACATTCAAGCGTATGACAAAACTGCAGCTAAACTATATCACAAAACTTCACATTCAAACATATAACAAAGCTGCAGCTAAACTATATCACAAAACTTCACATTCAAACAAACAGCTAAACTATATCACAAAACTTCACATTCAAAGAAACAGCAAAACTGCAGCTAAACTATATCACAAAACTTCACATTCAAACATATAACAAAGCTGCAGCTAAACTATATCACAAAACTTCACATTCAAACAAACAGCTAAACTATATCACAAAACTTCACATTCAAAGAAACAGCAAAACTGCAGCTAAACTATATCACAAAACTTCACATTCAAACAAACAGCAAAACAGGATCTGTAATCACTCCTTGAATTCAACTTCATACACATTTGACGTGACATATTTATAGAGACGGACCAGGTTTTGCTAATATCGACATCTGTATCATACCTTCAGCTTGCGTTTTCTACTTTTCCCAGTGCAGTGTCGTTTATGAAGTCGAATTTCAAGATGATACCTTTAATTTTTTTCTTCTAGATTGTTTCTCTTATTTTTGACTTTTTCATTTCCTGGTTTATTTTTCTTTCATATGCACTATCCTCCATCGTTATGTAACATGACTTCGAATTCTTTTAACTCAATTTCTTTTACTTCTTCATTAGAACATCAAGGCTCATCCGATCAACTCTAATTCTGAAAGATAACTCTTTTTGCGTTCCTCTTACCTTCCTCTTTGCGTAATTTAGAATCTTCGCGCAATAGAATAGAAGAATGTAGTTCTTTTTTATTCCATTCATAATGCATCAGATTGTTGTCGATCTGATGTTAATGTCAAATGTCCAGAAAATTGATAGGTTCATTCATTTAGGGAACTTCAATTGCAAATTGAATCCATTCGCTAACTGAATTTAGTTTGACTGACAACAGTTTCAAAAAATTTCTAGAACCATCGCTTTTGGCATCGAAGGATTCAGGTTATCTTTTGTAACGGACATATGCTATCTTCATGTTTCTGATCGGCAATGTAGGCTTATGAGAGAATATGTTTAAAGCATTACCCCTTGCTTCCTTTGAGCATTTTTCTATCAGGTGCTGTAAGGGAGGTAAAATTTGCTTCCTCCTCCAGATCTACTTAACAATTGGATCTTATCAAAAAAGTATTTTCACTAAATTTCGACATTTTGGATATGGTGGTATCCGCTTCACCATATTTCCTATCTTCACAATAAGCAGCATTCAAAACAACTCCATGATCAGCCTTGGAAAAATCAGTTGACAGCAGATTTAGAATCAAGAAAACTGAGCATCTTGTTCGTCATCAAAATCAATGCAGCCGCAATAGACCTACCAGAGCCACCTCTCGGAGAGTGGACAAATTGAAATTTGTCAAACTTATCTTTGATAAGCGGTAGAATCAATTTCTTGCACAGTAATTTTTCAAAACTGCCGTAGGTGATACACATGAGCACGGCTCATACTGTACGCATGATGGTAGTAGAAATAGAAAGCGACAGTAGCTAAGGAAATTAAAAGATAATGGATATTATAAAGCAGCATAAATCAGATGCATAAAATGGAAAAATGGATAATAGAGGTAGACGATGACACTGTATTGTAGAGGTCAACAATGACACTACTGCATAAGAATATAATTTAACTGATGCCACTCACTTTAACAAAGACTACGCATGGAAAATAATATTTCTTCTTTTGAATCTATTTGTTATCACAGGTTTCACCCTACGATAAATACTACATAGAATTCAGCATTTCTTCGTTTGTTCTTAATCCACATGCATTTGATACCTCAGCTCGCAATATATGGAACTCGCAGCAAAATATTTGCGTTTTGAAAACAACAAAATGTCATATAAAAATATCTTACGTTAGCCATCAATAAAGAAAAGTTATGCTGAGATTAAAAGCCAATCTTTCATGTCCGACCACTTTTAAGGCAAAGCATAATGTTTTAGGTTTTCAAATTATAAAGCAAGATTGATTTTTACATAGATCTATTTTGTAAAGACAATATAATAAAATTTCTAGCCAAACGGCCGTGTGATCACACTCTACGTGGACAAAAATTTAACCTGTGCAGAAACATGTTTCGCAGAAGCTTGCGTCAATGATCGAAGTCTTCAATTTCCTTACAAATTGATTAGGTTGTGGATTGAGAGATTTGCTTATTCTGTTTGTGAGAGGAAATCCGCACTTACCATTCTGATAGTCGGTAACATCAATAGAAATCTACCTATCCCAATGAAATCATTTTACTAAGCAGGAAGATGCAAATTGGAAAGTGATGTAATGAATCAGCCAAAATATTACATGATACTACGTTTTTTCCAAATTCAAAATTATTATTTCAAAAAATCAAATACTGCATCCTAGGAATCACTGTGCAGAAGCATTGCGAAAGAAGTTATTTCAGAGTCTTTTATTCTTTTTCATATCGTTTTTCATGTGGGCAAAATTCCTAATTGGTCATCAATAAGTCATGAGATTTCTGTCACAGTAAAATTGTACATCAATATGAGTACATACATTTACAGGGGTGGCGGAGAGAGAGAGAGAGGGGGAGAAAGAGGAGAGAATTTTGACCGCCCTACCCGTGCCACTCGAGACAGAGAGGGAGAAAGAGGAGAGAATTTTGACCGCCCTACCCATGGCCCTACCCGTGCCACTCGAGACAGAGAGAGACAGAGAGAGAGAGAGAGAGAGAGAGAGATTATGCTTCGTCAGCTCATTTCTTCGTATATCTGCAGCCAGAATACTTGACTTGGCTTCATCTATGAGAGCGTAATTTACATATGATTGCTATTCGAATCTTTCTTGCTATCAACATAATCAATATTGCAAGAAACATAACATTCTTTCAGCATAGATTTTAAGTTCTTTTTCTTAGTGATGGCAAGTATTGGTTGACGAGCTACATTTATTCTATATCAGATTGCAAATACGCAGCATTGACTGTAATGTAAAATCAATGCAGCATCATTGCTATTGTACAGAATATAAATGTTCAAGCTGAGATTGCGTGTCTCCTTAATTTCCCAATCCAGTGAGATTCTTTTTTGCGCTGTTTTCTATCGGTATGACCGTAGATGCAGGATTGCTGGATATATTTGTTATTTAGACCGAACATGAAACATCTGCGCATGTATTAATAACAAAAACAATACAACATCAACAATGGTTTTTGAGGACAATGATATAGAACATTTGACAGTGTGTAAGTGCCTAAAAATGTCCTACATTGTTGCCCGAAAAAATCTATGTTGATAATATTGCGCGTAATTTAAATTGACTAGGTAGCAACGCAGGAAAAAAGCGGGCGGAAATGCATGCATGCGCATGCAAAGATACGCTAACTGAGATTTGTAACAGCTATTTACGTAACTACACCATTTCCATGAGTAATATAAAAGGCATTCATAAAAATATAGAATGCATTCATGTCCTCAAAAAGTGGACACTATTCCTCTGTTTGTGAATCTATAGATAGGAAAACGTTTTCAGTAATTATCGGCACTACTTCATTAAATTGTTCAATTTAAGATTTATATGAACGTTGGGGTACTCTCTATCATCATTGTGCGAGAATCTAAAAAAGACAAGCAGTGTGCAAAGATTTCAAAAACTGATAAATTTGTGGACCGCTGTTCAAGTCAGTGAGATGTAGCAGATGAATGTGATTGCATGAATGTAAGATAGTATCGATGCATGAATTTATTGCAATACAGCATTAACATGGATTTTAGATAGCAATAATGTAGGACATTTGAGGGCGCGTAAGGACCTGACATATCTGCTATACGAGTCCATTACTAGATAGTCAGAAATATGCAATCATACATGCACAATTTTGCTTATACAATTGTTGCTACACAAGCATGTACATGTAGAGTTTAGGAATCCAAAGCAAGAAAGTTCGATAATGGCTTGAATATGACTACATTAGAAGTGAACAACTTACATGGAGCTGCGGCATCAGTAACACATCGATTATCGCGACACATCTGTAACGTAATGAATATCATAAGCATGTCTATAGCAAATTTCAAAAACTAAATAATCAAAATATATTGTCAAGTACTCGCATGAGCGATTCGCCGGAGGATAACTTTCGGCGACGGCTGAAAGGATTCGTGTTTTCCAATATAGTCTCCGCAATATATATTTTAACCTGCTACAAAGTGCAATACTTTCAAGAGTGGATTCATTTTGTGGAGAGAAAATCCCTTATCAGCATGTCGGAAATCTAGGAAATTCTAATTTCTTGAACACTGACTTTTCCTGTGGAAGTCACGAGTCTTTTCGAAACATGATGACCGGCATTGGGCCTCATGCGATCAGTTTCAATGCGATCAGAGACACTGATCGCAACAGCCAATAATCAGCCTGTATTGGTGAGAGCCATGTGGAAGGTAAAAACACTTGGAAGGTATAAGTTAGACAAAGCTGCACAGTATCATTTGGATTGACTGTTGCGATCTGCATATCCGATCTGATTGGAGCAAAAGTCTTTACTGAGGCCCAATGCCGGTGACTCGAAAAGACTTGTGACTTCAAATTTCTAGAAAACTCAAAGTTTTTCACAAACTAGATTTTCCTAGCTTTCGAAATGCTGATAATAGATTTTCTCTTCACAAAATGAACCCACTCTTGAAACTATTGCAATTTATTGCGGTTTGGAGTGTAATTATCTGTAGATTGCCTAGACTAATATATTACATCAGTCCAATAACAATTATCATTCATTGATTACAATTGCCTTGACAACTGATGTGTGATGGTGAGGGTTTGATCCTGCCAATTGACACAGTCGCATAAGTGGCTCGTAGCTCAGTTGGTTAGAGCACAGGTCTAGTTAACCTTGGTCGTAGGTTCGAATCCTACCAGCAGCACATTTTTTACATGGCAATTTGATCTATCGTTTATTTAATTTCATTGTTGTTAATAATTATGGCATCATATCTCAAAGACTTTCCTCATTCCTTTTTGATTATGTCAAGTCTGTTATTCAATGATGTTATTTATTAGCTTCTCAACTACAAGCGTAATGCTCGCAGCGACACAATACTCATCTAAAAACACTTCTGAGGTACAGGAAGACAATCAACACTCAATTTTTATTGGATGGCAATTGAAGAATGAAGAAGTGTGTTTGATGTCATTAACTAGTCCGATCACGTTAGTTAATTTATTAATTAGCACAAATTATTATTGTTCATTTACATGCATTTTCAAGCAAGTATGAGAGATGTGACCAAAAGAAAAAGACAACTGTGGGAGTTTCGATTCCACCCCAATGGTGCGATCGGCAAAGGTGGGTTTTTGGATCGCAGCAATAACGAATTTGAGGCCAGCGAGCATCCAGTGGACTTTGATAAAATCAACAGCAATTATGAGGACATGTCAACACTCAACAGTCATTGTTTGAGATTTAAGTTTGGCTATTTGTTGATTCTTCCTTTACTGTGTTTTACTGCCAGTAAGGTTGTCAAATTCAACAGTCAGAAAACAGGGAATTTTGCCATTTATCGGTCTATTACTTGTAACAACATTTTTATTTAGCCTGCACTAAGTGCCTGAAACTAAGTTGTGGGCTGTTCATTGGCACTGAAGCTGATAAAATAATCCACAATTATGGCAGTTACTGCATTGCGGATTCGTTTTTTCACATCATGTGACCAATAGCGTCATGTTTTGGAACTTCTTCAATTTTTTATCTATGCAAAGTTTTGATCTTCTTACTATTATCTCCATACGGAGAACAACTCTTTTCGCCTCACCATATTTCAAAATTAACACGTTAACTTTTGATTTGAAAATACTTGAAAGACTCTCAAATTTGATGCTCATTCAAATTTGAAAAATATTTTTTATATCATAATTATTTATATTATATTTATAATTTATATTTTTGGTGATCACAGCGTTCCGCGTTAGAGTCAATCATCTGAAATGTGACCGAATGAAGTGTTAGCTAATCAATGCTTATGATATCAAACATAGGCAATAGTTCTCTTCTGCGGAAATAAAGAATACCCTTAGTACTTACACTACTCCAATAATTGCACTGATAGAAAAACTCATTCACCCATCTTAGAGGCATCATGATCGATGCAGATACCACAGCAACAAATGGCTGATACGTCGGGTAAAAGCGGAATGGTTGCTGAAAATTTTCTTTTGAGCAATTTTTCAGCTCAACTCTGAGAGTAAAATATTGACTGTGATCTTCGCAGAATGACTTCCCACCCATAGAGTAGGGATATATAGATAGAGTGTCGACTCAAAAAAGTATCTGTATACAGTGAACATTTTCATATCAAAAGATTCAGCTTTTTGCGGAGATAGCGTTCCCGTCGCCAAAAAAACTATTTGAGCACTTTTAAAAAATTCAAAATTTGCCAATTTATATACTACCGAGATGACTCTCCTATATAAGTAGCATGAAACAAGATGGATATCAAAAGGAATGAATGTTTGATAAAAAGCATCCTGACAAAGCGGAAATCAAGCTGATTATCAAGGGAATTTCATGAATTGTATTACAATGAAAGTCTTCGTGAAAAGTCACGATATTATTCGTGCTTTCTTGGCTAAAATTTCAAGTTTTTAATTCAATTTTCACCTGCATGATTTTATGATTCACTAAATTCATGTTTCATTTCTAGAATCTGAATAGTGATATGAACCCATTTACATCTTTCAAAGTTAAATGAAATCATTGTCTTTGATTTTGCGATTTTGCTCTGCCAGTGGCAGGATGCCTGTGATATGATCATGCTTAAGAAAATACTCTTGAGGTTGAGCATGAAAGTAATAGGAACCCATCGAATTGCTAATCTAGCAAACATTGCCTCTCCAGGCTGTCATGAGAATCTGTGAATACCATCATTCCTCCTGCATTGCAATCATGATCATTCAATTCCGTCGTAATTTCTGCAAAACTGCAAAAATTTGCATATCTCACATTTGGTGACAATACCACCTGTATCTCCCTTGAGTTCATTTAATAGAATCGAAAGTGTATACACATTGGGGAATTAATAAATGCGGAGTTACCACTCTACCTAATATACCTACTCTATATTCACACCCAAATGAACACGTCGATTGCTGCCGCAGAATTTCAACCACTTACGAGTAATCTTTCGCTACTTTGCCTCCAAACAATCAATCAATGAAACTAAGCATCTTGTTCGTTCGTCATTAAAGTCAATGCAGACGCAGTAGGTCTGGTACTAAAGCCAGCTTTCGCAGAGTAGATAAATTGAAATATGTCAAACTTCATAAATATGCGGTAGAATTAATTTCTTGCGCAGCAATTTTTCAAAGATACTGTACGTGCTACACACGTGTAGGCCTACTGCTCATACTGTACGCATGCTGGTAGCAGAAATGGAAAATGACCGATATCGCTACGAATGCATTTCTAACTATGCTAAATATGGATTAAAATTATGCATTATTAATCTGGTATAATCATTTGATGACAAAAATTAAAAGCATTTAAAGCTTGTCAAATACAGCATTCATGTTGGCAATCGATATAATACTATACTAGTTAATTATGTTTCTATTGGCGATTACATTTATGACATCATTACATTTACATCATTGACGTGAATGCATCACTTTATAGAGAATAAACAATACTTGTGTCACACACTCTGATAGAAGTCAAGTTAGAAATTTGCTTAAACCGAAACAGAAAGTTGAAAATTATGAAATGTTTAGGAAAACATTGAAATTTAGAGACCAATGTGACAACATCAAAACTCTGACTGTCCGAAATACACAACTGTTTCACTTATATAATGTTAAGGAAGGTAGACATAATTTTGATTCTTACGCAATGACAAGTCAAAACAGATTTCAGAAGCAGAATAGAATAGCAGTTCCAGATTAAAATAGAATTAAAAACAGAAATGGCGCAAGCATGTATTTCAGCAGAATCCTGAAATTTTCGAGCTGAATTCTCAATTAGAATGTAAAGGTCAACCTAAGGTACATCATTGAAAGATAAAAATGGCTTTTTTGCTCTTAATGAGTGACATGTCAATACTTTGCTCATTTGCGTATCCTTCCCAGCTGCCAATTGCGTAAATACTTGACATTCTTATACTGAAGCATCCGCTGACTTACATAATTCAGCTCGTCAAATGATAATCATCGACAACGAGTTGAAAACAACGATGTAATGGGCATCAGAAATGATATCGGCAATATTCTGGAATCAGTATCAGAATAAGCGATAAAATTCTTCCATTAGTATCATTTGTGCAGTATGTAAAGAATGCTAATGATCTCATAATTAAAGGTGTGCGTCGGATCAGAGAATGGCCGTCGATCCGATCCGACAATTGCTTACACAAATCTGATCCGGTCCAATTCGATCCGAAATAATCAGATTTTTTTTTTTTCTTTGAATATCTTTCAATTGAAAGTAGTGAATCTCAGCGTATAGCTGCGGATTGTGTATGCCTCTATACATTTCGAATATAGGCATACAATTGGACACACACATTATTATAGTTTATGTATACATCAGTGGCGTCGCGTGCTCGCAGACCACAGGCCTTCGCTCGGCATTTGAATACTATTTCTATACCAGACATTTTTTATGTTATAACATTAATTTTCATAAAAGATGAATTTTAATAACAATTTCCCGAACATATTTAGTGCCAAGTGAATGTACACATGAGAAGTTGATTGCTCATGTCGCCTAACCGCCTTACTCAAGGAGCTGAGATTACTATGTCTCCTCTCTGTCCAGACCACATTTTCTCGAGAAAAAAGGAGGAAGGGAAACAGTTCCTTGCGTTTCTCACGGCTGGTCAGCCACTCATGTGTTTGAACTTTGATGCATTAAAATGTCTTGTGTATTTCTTATTTCTTTCTCTGTGAGTACTTTCAATTTTTAAATCAGGTGTTGGCCTACCTTGCTTGACGACTGTCATCTTTTCAGTATATTCCCTTCGGACGAAAGGCGTGATTATGAGCTCATCTACAGTACTAAACATAGCGTCACATCAATCACGCAAAAACAAATCATGGAATTCTACGGAATCTGGGTGTTCGAGTCAGATTACTCTGCACTCATTGGCAAACGCTCATCATCTGATCACAGTCTTATCTGAACGTCAGTCAGCTGCTATTGTTGACGTACTGGCCTCTCCGACGAGAAACGAAGGACTGGAACAATTGGGTTGCGCTTCCCTTTCTATATTTAGGTACCAAGCCTCGATCAAGAATAATGGAGAATTTCATTGCAAAAATTGGAGAAGGCAAAGCATTATGTCTATCGGGAAAGCCGATATTGGTGCGGGAGTGTGCGCTTGCTGCCTCACTCGCACACAACTCTCTTTCGCTCCGCCTGAACACACGACTAGCATGTGTGTCTAATCGTTAGAAGAAAACAGCTGTGGTTCGTGCACGCGCAGCAAAACTGTTCACTCTAAGGTTGAGCGTCTGATTTTGAGACGGACAGCTACCACGAGAAGCTATCGAATTTAAATGAAATATAATGAATGACTACACTTTTCATCTTTATAAATGCTGGTAAATTATTATTTAGGATGCGCCGAAGGCCTCGCAGGTACGGAGAAGACGCCACTGGTATACACATATTATATATATTTCAAAAGAAGCAAAAACCAGTTTTCTCCGAACGCGTTTCAGAGCGATAATCAGCTCCATCTTCAGCGGAAACTTTATTCCAATAAAATACATCGCTTTTATATTGTGCCCTTATATTGTGATGACTGCAAAAACGTCTATATCGGGGAAACTTCGCGGTACCTTATTACTCGAGTAAAAGAGCATGTCAAAGGATGCCCAATCCCAACAGAGATAACATCACATTGCCATCTTGTTAATGAAAGTAATTTTTCTGTGATTGCAGTGTCGAAATGGCACCGGATCCTTGAAACTATTTGCTTGAAAGAAACAAATGATTTAATTAATGAAAAGAATGATCTATGCCACTCATTTTGAACCTGTAAATGTATCATTTTCATGCATTAATCATCTTCATTTTAATTCTAGTTTTATTGTACAGGAGTTCGCATGTCCTAACCTGCTCCATGACCTTCAAAGTGCGATGATGAAATTTGCGTCTGAATTGATATCAAAATAATGTGGACAATCAGCCGACTGTGAATTGATTGGTGTTTTATTATTTCCTTATATTATATATAAAAGCAATGTACAACAATATAAAAGCGATGTATTTTATTGGAATAAAGTTTCCGCTGACGAAGGAGCTGATTATCGATCTGAAACGCGTTCGGAGAAAATTCGTTTTTGCTTCTTTTGAAATATAGGGGCACTACATCGAATATTTATATATATACTTATATACTTATTTATTTGTATATATTATTTATATATGTATATATATAATAATACACAACTCAGGAAAAACGAAGATCTAGATTTCCGACTGGTTTCACCTCTTTGAGGCTAGTCATGACTCATGACCCAAAGAGGTGAAACCGGTCATGAATCTAGATCTTAGTTTTTCCTGAGTTGTGTATTATTATTTGACAACCATTTTATCTTCATTTATATATATATATACATAGTTTTAATTTATATATTATTATAGTTTCGCAGCTTTTTATTGCTACCAGTCAAAATATTGGTCTGGTCTTCAACGTAAGGCTAGACACTGTGCTAATATTTTCTTGGTGAATTATCTTACTAATTTTTCGGATTGGATTCTTTTATGTAGAAGGCCTCGAATGGTAGAACAGGGGGTTCAATATATCTGAATGGCCTGACTAGCCTAATGATTTTATCATCTAGTAAATGTCTTTATTTGAAGGATGTATTTCGCAGCCATGTAATAGCCTACCTAAATGCAGGCTACTTGTATAATGCAGGTGCTTGACAAATGGAAGGGCAAAACCGGTAACATCGACAGTTAAGCCAATTCTCCAAAATGATGGTTTAGAATTTCAGGAACTCATCCATGCGTACAGCAAATTGCACCAACAAGTAGTTAACTCGCAAAAGTACAATAGAAGTTTGGGAGAACGCTTCTGATTGCCTCATCCTGACAGATATCGAATCGTGAAGTGGGTCGCCGAATTCTGCAATATATTGCCCCGATCAGTGCAACTCAGTCAGCTCCTTCACGTGCCATATGACAGGTAAGTGCTTAGTTATTCCATAGCATAGGGGATGTAGTTTCACTGAATAGTACTGACTCCGTAAAATTCTTTAGTTGCTTTAAGTATATTGTCACATGAAGTCGACGAAGAAATGTCGGGTAATATCGGCACCATCGACTGGTACCAAACAGCATTTTTTTAAACAATATGCTGATTAAATGGCCAGCTTTCTATCATTATTGTTCACTGTCTCACTGAATGTACAGATTTGATTGTATCTCTATATGAATTATAAGGTCTATTCAGACCATGCGTGAAAAATGTCTGGCTATGATGTCGGCAGCTAAAGACTGTTTTAGAGCTCTCACGGCTGAATTTCTCGATTTCCATATGAACGATGATATCCAAAAAATCTCTTCTAACTTGAACAGATAATCCATCGATTTAATTTCTGATTTTAGGTGAAAAGTAAGGTTGCAGCCTATAATGATGTTGGCATAATATCGACACATTGCAGGACGTCAGTTCCTTAAAGAAGGACAAGTAAAATAAACTAAATACATTATATATTACATGAAAAGGAATTTTACACATCCGTTGTCTCCTTGATTGTGTGAAAATGCAAAACTTCATCACTCTCCGCTGCGTTACACGCTTGCGCTTCATGCATGAACAAATGTGCGGAATTCTTTTTCTAAGATGGATTCACCTACAGACTGCTTTCAGCTTATAAAATTTCAACTAATCAGAAAATCAAAGAAATAGCAAAATGTGTAAAAGTTCTCTTCATAGAATATATATATATATATTGTCTTTAGTGTATATATTGCCTTGCTTTTCACCTAAACTCATCAATTAAATCGATAAACTAACAAATTCGAGCAAGGAGAGATTACTTGGACATTACGAATCATATCAAAACCAAGAAATACAGCGTGAGAGCCCGAAAACCAGTTCACTGTCGATAATGCCCGAATTTACCCTAATATCAGATACCAGCACAATACATGTCTCTGTGTCCCCATGTTTGAAATTTTGAGTAAGTGCAGCATTTTATTTTTTCAACGTAATTAAAAGTATTTGCCGAGTTGCAATGAAGACACAATGCATGTATAGATTTCTATGATGTCGGATTAATTCGGATTTTCCTTCATCGACCTTGACCAATCCGATCCGATCCGAGCCGAGTCCGAAATAATTTATCCGAATCTGATCTTACTTCAGATTGGATCGGATTCGCACACCTTTAAGCCGCTGTCACACAGGAAGAGGCGTCTTCCATCTTCCATGTCACTCGCCTTTTGCACATTCTTCTATAAGGCGTGATGAGACGATTTTCATCTGCCGTCTACCGCCTTCCATCTTCCATCTTCCACAGACCGCAGTCACACAAGGGAAATCCATTTCCGATACAGTCATCGCTATTTTTTACTATTAATCGTTGCTATGACTGCTGTCTTGATCCTCGTCCGACATGGTGAACAAAGGGCTGTTTTCTGATACATTGCTTCTCTTTGCAAATCACAACTTCTATTATATCTTCCCTCAGACGTCACTTCACTTTGTTCTAATGTTAGAACAGTCTCGCGGCTGATACCTGATAGTTGATGGAAATGAATTTCATCAGCCGAATAATTTCATGCCTTGTGTCCACAGACCTAGGATTAGTAAAGTTAAATTAAATCTTCATAATCTAAATTAGAAAATTAAAATCTTCATAAATTGCAAACAAATAATTCATTGATTCTCGCAAATAAGCTGGCAGTAAAACATATTCATTACAAATGGGCACCTATGAAGGTGTTCCTTTCATAGAAATAAACTTCATCTATAGCTACAAAGCGATTAATTACAGATGCTATAATTTATGAACTTGCCACAGAAAGAGATGCAATTTTATCAAGCTGTAATTGCGAAAAGACTGAATAAACACTTGTATCAGAAACCGTATGTTCTGCGTGATTACTTATGTAAATGGCGATGGTGTAAATGTTTACCTATCATCATATGAGCTTCTAATTATGATCGCTTCAATCAATGAATAATTGCCGCGATTCAAATAGTATCCGCCAACTTCTTGCCCAAGTATTTTCTGACGAGCGACCCTGTTATGATTTGTTTATCGGCTTCACGTGTTGATGAGAGCAGGCAGTTTTTCCTAACCCTAGGTCTGTGCTCATGTCCAATGGACGACGCCTTATGGCTTTTTCTGTGTGACAGCGGCCTCAATCCCAATAGCCTATTGCACCATGTCGATTCTTTATTCCTGACAATTTAGTCAAATGGAGGTCGTGCTTTGAGTAATGGCCTTGAAATGCTGGTTTATCCATAAATTATGAATAAATGTTGCTGCTAATTTATCTTCAGTTCTAATCACTTCCGAATGCAAGACCTGCTTGCTCATCACGTTTGCTTTCATCTTTAAGTGGTCTCTTCGCATTTATAGTTTTCTTGCATTCTGTAACTTACCTACGTACTTCTTCTCCAAACTTATTCGAGTGCAGCTTCGTGATGCGAGGAGCATTCTTCATGTAAAGTTTGATTCACTTCAGCAATCATGCAAAGACTGTGTGCAAAATTGTTCAACAAGGTAGAATATAATCCGGATCACACTTTGAGACAAATGTTAGATCCGAGGATTCCGACCTTTGCAACTATCGAAGCTCCTAAAGATCTCAAGAAAGATCGCAAAGGGTACTTCGAATTTTTTTGACGAATGGTACGAATGGTATTTTCACCTGCTAAAACTTTGAAAGATTGTCCAGGTTTCCGGCACGTTTTTAGGAGACCTGGTTACTGATACTATCATTCTTCCTTCATATGTCATGATTTCTATATCACACCAACATAGTATGAAATATTAGCCAAATGTACCATAGCGATGAAGTGACATGACAAATGTCAGACGAGGTCGCAGGCCGAGGATGACAAATTAGGTCATGTCGCTGAAGCGCTATGGTACATTTGGTATGTCCCATAGCTGTAAACAATGTGTCATTATTATGTAGATTCTGCATTGTTACATCGCAAAATCTACATGATAATGATATTGTCCTAAGCTGTATTTCTATGGGAAAATACCGTGAAACAATGCAGAAAAAAGCGTGAGTCATTTGAGTTTTAGATATTGAGCCATAGATATATTCATGTAAATAATACTCAATGAGAAAATATCGTGTTTTTTCAGCGCATTGATATGATAAGTTTTGGGGAAACTATCATGGAAAAGCTTAGGACAATCGGTGATGTTTCCAAGATATGAAATAATAATCACAATTCAAGCTATGATAGAAAACAACAAATATCACATTTACATCAACAAAATGATTATAATGACTTTCGAATCGATATTTTGACAATCACTGACTTATAGTCATAGAAATGGAGCTACATACATGGAGTACGTGGATATAGGAATGTCTATGTATGAATGACCTAAATAAAAAGAGAGATGCACAAAGAATGATGTACAAAAGTATGGACATCTAGAGTCATAGAAGTAGATAATAGTTCACTAGAATGGAAGTTTGATATCTTGCTTATGTACAATATGGCACATGGAAAATCTATGGTTTCTAGATCAGCTTCGATCCAATACATTGTATCATAGTCAAACTGTTTGTCAAGTTAGCTGTGGAAGTGGGTGACAGCAAATTACAGGATTTCCTTGAAGAGAGAATTTTAAGTTAGATGGTAGTATTGTTTCATTATGAAATAGCCCACTATTCTATTGGTTAATATGCTGTTTCTATGTGCAGCAATCATTGACAACCGTTATCTATTTTTTCAATAGTGGAATACGATTTAAAATTTGGTTCACAGAGCCATGATTGTAAGTGGTCAATGGACTGGTTCAGAGAACATCTCAATAATTCACAGATAAAATTTCTTAATTATTGGATTATTTCTCCTTGAAGCGGTAAAGAAACCTAGCGCTCTTCTGGAATAAACACATCGAAAGCTTCTTTACATACAATCATCACTCAGATAAATGAAATGTCGCTGGAACTTTTCAATTAATCATTAAATGACACATGTGATATAGTATGATGATATTTTGGAAGCTGATATTTGAAAGCATGCAAAGATTTTGAAAATTGTTCGAATATAATGAACAGGGAAGCCCTTTAAAGTAAAATGAATACTCTAAGATTTATTGGCCTCTGATTTCAAGCTGGAGCAATGCATGTTCTGTAAATCGATATTACAACTTATATATCTATCTGATTATACTCTTAACAGATTATAGGAACGATATTTCAAAATGATAAGCGTACAGAACCATTTAAAGGATTTCTTTCTTTATCATTCGGTGGCTGCAGTGTTCTGTAAATTCATTATTGCTTTTGTGTACATGATCTTTGGACAAGGGCAACAATCCGAATCACAAATTGGTTTGATAAATATACATGCCAACCAGAAAACAAGGAAAACAGCTCATACAATTTGCATTTTGCCCCAACTAAGTTCCCCCGGCGTGTGCCATAATTTTCATGCAATTTCCATTCGAGAACTTTCTATGGTATAGTTAATTTCTTTGGTATTGTTAATTTCTTTGGCTAGAGTACTTCTAGTGAGATTTCTAGCTGTCTATGACAAAAGTAAGGTACAAAAAGTATTATCACATAGACTACATAGACATATTTTTACAGATAATGCATGCATTTAGCTATCTTGAGGCAACGATGTCATTGCGACATCATAGATTTTCTTGGATCATACATCGCAAATGTGACTTATCGGAAATACATTGAGAGCATAGACAAGCTATGGGACATACGTGTAGTTGCATAGATGCCCGTATAGTTGAATAAATTTATTTGAACATGAAACAATACAACTAGAAATTATCAAAAATACCAGTATAAAATATAAGTTAAAAATAGGGTAAAAAAAGACAGTTAGGAAACATGAAGAATCGACTGAGCATTCCCTCTAATAATGGCAATGCCAAAGCGTTGTAGCAGCCATTCTCTTTCACTGGGATCGTCCTTCACCTTACTCAACCTTTCCCCCTAAACCCAAGACTGTCTTCAGCGTTCTCGGTCCCATGGCACAAGTTGTTTCAAACGCCAGTGGTTCAAAGATGTACCTCTCAGATAATGTAGCGTATTTTGACATTTTGCGTTGTTCTGCACACGCTGCAGCTGATCCTGGATGGATGGCGGATTCTATGAGAGATGAGCCACTGTGCGTGCCGGTGCAAGTAGCGTCCCAAATTAAGCAGCGACCCATGCCATACGGGAAAGTCGTCATTCCGTCAGGTCGTTTTCCATCACCTCTGTCAAGACCGACGGGTTCATAGTTGAATTGATTTAGCTTTTCGATAGTTATCTTCACGCACATCTGCGTCATTTATGTATAGGATATCAAACGATATTTGAAAGCATTATCAACATAACAAACGACGGCCGCAGGCCGGAGTTTGTTATAGGATAATGCTTGAAAATATCGTATGATATCTATCACAACGCATAGTTTTTTACCTGTAATTCGGAGTGTGATATCTGATGGTTTCCGTTTGTTATGTACATAATACACGGAATATATCAGGCAATAATCATGGATTTCTAAATGCTGTGGAAATCCATACAGAAGTCCATGGAAATATCCCAATCCATTCATTTCCATTCGAGTCATTTAGCACATGAAGACGGTGTGAATTTTCATCAATTCTGTTTATAGCCTACCACTACATGTGCATCAATGGTGTCAAATTATTGTTTTTTAACCTACTACTGAGATCCCAATGACGGGCATGGAAAGCAAGAAAATTTTGAATCTCGACATTCTTGAAATATAACATAACATATTGTCATATTCAAGATAGCATGACTCAAGCTTGATAAAATGCATATGGTTCAATGGTCCGTCTAACTCTGATGGCATTCAAAGTTTGTCAGCTAAAAATTGTGCATTTTATGACTCCCTCTCTGAAGAAGAATGAGTGAACTTATAGCAGCATCAAGAATCAAAACATGTCCCTCGGGGTTGCTCAATGATTGAAGAAAATTCTGCGTCATTTAATCAACACACAAGACCGAAGTCGTGAAATCTTGCTGTTACAGGTTATGGGGCATTGTACCACCAATCGGGGTATCAACATCAATGGACAGTGGCAGATTACAGTATGCGCTCAATTAAGATGGAATTCGTCGATGGACCCTATAAGAAACAAACAAGCCTCCAATACAAGCTTCTACTTGTATTTCGCAAAATTGTGAAGTAATTCTTTTATGTGCTTACTTATAAAAGCACATAAATATACTGTATATAAATATAAAAGCACAGTATATTTACTCTACGAGTATGTGCTTAGAGTGATACACTAACAGACCTTTTCCGTTGAACCTCAGCTCTTCAAACTATGTATGTGTGATATTTAGTCATCTAGGAATTCATGAAAATTTCCGTGTGATAGTTTTTCATATAATACACTGAGATCATTGGAAGACCAGAGATATCTGCACTAAACTATGCGCTGTTTCTATTGAACATGCCTTGAAGTTTGGCATTAGACTCCAGATGGCGGACAAGTTGGACCAATATGGCAATGCATTCCATCATCGAAGAAATCCTGAATGCGAAGCTATGCAAAATTTTCTTTGTTGACATAAAAATGTGTATAATGAACAAGAAAGAAAATCATCATTGCCAGTTATCAATGCAAATGTAAAGAAGGAACAAATGGAAAAAAATGTGACTGTTACAATGGAGCAATTATGAAGACATTTAGGCATGACAGCAACGCTCGCCAAAAATTGTTCTGTTTGGACTTTTAAAAAAATTTTCTCATTTCACTTCTATTCTTCTGTTCACTCGGATATCCCTGACTTTGAATGACACAAATAACAAAAAGTATTATTCATCAATTATAGTTTCATTTAGAGTTCCATAGAAGGTCTCTTTACATAACATCCACTTCTACATTGCTTTGCATGCTCATCTATTTTGCTACTTTTGAAAATTGAAAATGATATTTTGCGTCCCAATCTTTCATCTTCCTCCATCGACTATGTGTAGAACATAAAAATCGCTGACTACTAGTTCTACTACTACTTTCAGTTTCACTGAAAAGAGTTTTTACTGAAAATGACCAAATTCAAGTCACGATTATGATTTAGAGTTTGTTGTCGCAATGACTGATTGCGAATTATTTCCAATGCGATGATTAATCAAAACATTGCGCATGCACCATTGTAATGGAAACAAAAGACCATCCGCTCAACATCATAGTTTATTGCCTTGAATGTGATGTCAAGCACTGTCATGGTAACTAAAAGAGCGTAATGGTAGAAACCGATCTCCTATCAATATTTTAGCTGATCTAATTGATAAAGTTCGCTTCAATTTAATTTGCAACATTATGCCATATTTTCTAATTCTATTGATTTACTACATGTTGTATAAATAATCCCATGCTAAGAGATAGTAATCTAATTATCTCGTCACTAAATGATTAGACAAATTGTCAACAATATTGCATCTTTGAATTGGGATTCATTGTTCTGACTGTTTACTTTTAAAATATTAAACTTTAAAAATATTGCGTCTGTGAGCTGAAAGTGGCCCTGCAATATTCTGCAAGCACCCCTGGCCCAAATTACATAGCAACTAGACCGAGATGTTGCATACACACGTGTTTGAGATTCATTTTTTCAATTGATTCTGGTGATTGTTCGAACTCTCCGACTCAATCCCTGTGACGATGCTGCTATTGAACAAGAATATGACATACAATTTGGTATGAGGAAACATGCCTTGACTGTTCATGAAATTGAAAATTGTTTTGAAAATGTCAAGTTATTTATTGTAAATTCGTGTAAAAGGTTGGTCAATATATTTCAGCTATTTACACCTATTTACTTCAGATGGTCATGATAGTAGATATACATGGTGCTAGCTGATATGGCAATTACTTACAAAACTCAGCCTGCCAAATCTATGGGACGAACAGGTAACGGCTATGTTTTGACTATGGTTTGACATAATGGAATTTTGTATGACAATAAAAGGAATTTGGAATAATGGAATTTAATAATGAAAAAGGAATTTGGACGTAATGGAATTTGGTATGGCAATAAAAGACATCGGAAAACAAAGCTTCTAACTTGAAAACATCATTCAGTCACGTGAATTAATGGAGCTTCTAAGCATATTTGATCTACTGAATTTGTCTACCTGTTGTCCAGTTCCTTGTAAAAAGATGCATATCTGCTAATATGAGTGGTCCACAACCAGTGTTGTCGATAAGTGATTTTCATGACTTTTATTCGGACGCTTTTATCCTTTCATCAGCTGGGCTGTCGATGACATCATTAAGTCAAGCAATTTGTTATGTCACTAGGTGACATGCCACGCTCAATTACGCGTAATTACACATGACCCTAAACATCCGTGGCTATGCGGGACATTGCTGCAACATCTGTCGGCAGTTCTGTTATATAGACTTTGCGTCTCATGTGTCTGCATGTATCAGAGGCTGAACAATGTGATAGGACCTCAATTTCATGCTCAGGGAAAACAGAACATGCTCAGCGGTTCATCCGTGGTTCAAGCGGCAGCGCAGACAACCGTAGACGACGCGTTAACTATAAACGCTCGCCCGCGCGTATTCATAAACATTCCCCATGTTTTGACAGTATCAGATCAAGTGATTTGTACGCGGGTAGAAGAATAGAATGTCCTTAACCACGGATGTTTGGGGTGTTCCGTAATTGCGCGTGAATAACGCGTGGCATGTCACCTAGTGGTGCATTGATTGATTCAGCGATTGCACTGAACTAGCCGCATCATTTCGAATCTTACCACAGATGAAAGGGGAAATGTATTTGAGGAAAGAGAAAAAGAACGTAAATATATTATCAACACCATAAACCACGTCTATTTTCCGGAGGAATTGCTATCATAGAGCAAGTATATCAGGTAGAGTAGCAACTCAGCATTTATTAAATCCCCAATGTGTATGCAGTTTCAATTTCATTAAATGAACATGAGTCGAGACCTAGTCCATCTGTGAGAAATGCAAATTTTTACACTTTTGGAGAAATGTACATGAATTTGACTGATAATGATAGCAATACAGAATATAGAATAGTATTCCACAAATCCTCCATGTCATGACAACTTGTAGAAGTAATATTGGTAAAATTGGTAATTCCATAACTAAAACTTCAGCTTTATTATAATAGGATTAATTTCTTAAGCGTGATCAATCACAAGCTGACACTGAAAGAGCAAAACATCGTAATCAAAGAAACTGATCACAATGAACTTTAAAAGATGCAAATAGGTCCACATTGCTATTCAGATTCAAGAAATGACGCCTTGTGAATCATAAAATCATGCCACTGAAAATTGAATTAAAAACATGACACTTCAGCCAAGAAGCTCTCAATAAGATCTCGACTCTTTATTGAAGACTTGCAGGGACTTGCATTATAATGCAGTTCATGAAATTTCCTTGATCATCAGCTTAATTAAGATGCTTGCTAGGAAATATTCATTCCTTTTGATATCAAACTTGTTTCATACTACTTATAAACAAGCTTCATGTAGGCAGTACATACATTTTCAAAATTTTAGCTTTTTAAAAACTGCTCAAATAATTTTTTGGACCACAGGAACGTTATCTCCGTAAAAACTGAATATATTCATTCAAAAATTTTCACTGCATACAGATACATTTTTGAGTCGACACTCTACCTACTATATACTTACTCCATGAATGTAATCATTCGCGGAATATAAACCCGGAAAAGAATGGAGGAAAAACATGTACCTGTTGGCCAAAATCATCAGAATATTTGAAAATTCATTGCTATTTCCATTTTGCATAAACAGCTTGAATTTCGTATTTAAAACGTCTAAAATTGTTGATATGAACCTATTCACCTCTTCAATCAACAATTCAAAAAATGCCAGTGTCTAACAAAGAATAACATTGCTTTGCTCAGTAAATTCTCCTCCAAGACTGTAGAAGGTCCTTTAAACATTAGAACGGATGCTATGTTCAACTTCGAGAGCTTTGATTTTTATTTCATTCATGAATGCTGTACCGAAGAACCGGTGAGAGATACTTTACGATCATGCAGCAAATTCTGACCGTTTCTTGGCTGACGGAAAGGGGTATTAGAGTGACATACACGAGAGTCCGATTGGATGACATACTAGAAATCAGCGACATACTTTAAAATGACTTAACGTTGGCTTTGAGCGCTAATTAATCTTACCCCTAAACCCTATCTTATCCCAGCCATTTTTAGCATTAGCTTTGAAAACCCGGGGGAGTTAAGCCGTCCTGAGTATATCTCATGCAGATAGTCAACAACATATTTATAAATTGTAAATTAGCTTCCTATAATCTCAGTTATTATATTGAGCAGAAAAATGCAACATCTGCACTTCTACATGAACAAATGAACAAAAAATATTGTGAGGCATGATAATCTGTCCATTTATGCTTCGGGTAAAACTGACAGTATTACTTACAAACGTTTTGTGAGTAGCCCCTGTGTTCTGAAGCTACTGCTACTTGTCTACATGGTTCCATCTTTCGCAGGCGTTATGTGTGCACTCTGCTTGATTGCTCTCTAACTCGCCACATAATTTGCATTTCATGATTGTCAATGTAACTTGGTAAATATGAAATCATTTATTCATTTATGAATGACATTTTGCTGAGCCTTGGCGGTAACTGATAGTTCCCTCCAATTAAATCATAGTAACGTGACATTAGACACGCAAAATCAATCAATGCAGTATGTGAAAACCAATGAAACAGATTAAGTTACCAAAGGACTTTAATTGAATATCTTTAATACGTATGAAACACCGTTGTATTTAGTACTGCGATTAATTTTGGCTGACTATCTTTATTTGATATTTATTGATTTTTTATCTTAAAATCAAGCCAAAAATAAATCGCAGTGCTGAATACGACGATGTTTCATACGTATTAACGATATTCAATTAAAGTCCTTTGGTAACTTAATCTGTTTCATTGGTTTTCACATACTGCATTGATTGATTTTGCGTGTCTAATGTCACGTTACTATGATTAAATTGATTTATTCATTTATTTACTTATACTTACTATACTTGCTTACTTCTGTCAAATGTTATATTACTCTGAAGTGGAGTAATCGTTGTGCTACCAATATAAATATGTTAGCATTTGAGACCTGTCTTTTTTTAACACAACATTTTTCTATAGAAATTTTAAAAATTTCTATAGAATCTCATGAGAATACATCCCATCAAAATTTCTGACGGTAAAATGCTATTTAAGCGGAATCTCCAAACTCATCTCATTCATAAACAACATCTCTTTTTAAATGACAATAATTAATATGTTGGACAAATTGTCCATCGCAAAATTATAGAGTTACGCGATAAAAATGCCACCAATTGTCCGGATTACTTTGACCAACGCTGTAGAGCATTTCACCGGTGCTATAAACCGGTGATGACTTTATGTCGCAATGTCACCCTTCCGCTGAAATGATGAACATTGTCAAAACGAATCACTTGATGTTTTCACATGCATTGTCATGTAGATATCAAAAGAGATTCAAACTTACACTTCGACGTCCGCATGGGGTTCCAGGTGGAACAATTTCCTGCTTGTCGCATCCCAATTCAATGTCTTTCCGACCGCAGATCAATGAATCAGAACACATTGGCGTGTACAAATCTATAGATGACAGCAACTGAGGAAAATATTAGACAGATTAACATGAACTCTTGATGCGCATTTAAATGAGCTAAATATGCATAAGTGGGCAACTATCGATATGTTTTAAAATACAATTCTAGATGTTTTTGGAATAAAGCGATGAATTAGCACAAAGAAAATAAATAATTTGACGTATAATTTTACAATTTTAATAAATAACGTATAATCAGAATACTTTTCTTGCACCACGCCTGATCTATTTAGTGAACCACATCAAGACGGTCTAAAACATAGCGATCATTGGCATAAGAGAGCAAGCAAATACAATTCAAAGCATGTGCACTGCAAAGTCCGTCATTTACAATCCTGGAAATAAATAATAGTAAAGAAATGTAACAATAATGAATCGTTTCGGGTCTGTATACAAATAAAATGATAATCACTTGTTACTTTCAATTGAAAAGCACAGTGATTGCATACATGCATAATAAATGAAAAAAAGCATGCAATATGTACAAATGTAGCGAACGAAAACATTGTTCTGATATATGCGTCAAATTATTCATTCACAAAATTGCACCAACCAAAGGATTATTTACAAAGGAAATGCATGATATTGCTTCAAACATCTACGATGCTGCAGCCGAGTCCATCCAAATCAATTTTGTCTTTATTGAGCAAATAAGTGGAGAATGCATGCTAAGCGACACCCAGTTGGATATGAATAAAGTGACAAAGGAGTTTCTACGAGTGATTCACTGGTGATTCTTGTCAAATTTCATTGCGCTTGACATATCGAATCAACTGTTCGATTACTTGAATTTAAATAAAGAGGAAGCAAAAAATGTTGTGGCAGTGTATGAGGGAACCATGCGATGTTTGTTATAAATAGCTCCACTACAGGCCTAAAATATTACCTAATAAATACACTATTGTACTAACTAAGCAATAATGTCCAGTTATAGACAGTCGCAGTAGTGTACACTTCAATTAACATATTGACCAGCAATGGCTTTGGATGCCGAGGCAGATGTATTATCTATTCATACCATCGCCCATGGCTTGTTGAATAAATTAAAACGCAGATATATAGTTGCTCATAAAACATGGCATGCGGATTTTCTTGCTCTTCTTTATTGAATTTAGAGATACTTAACGTGCTACGAAATCTGGCTGTCATTCGTTTCATGTTCGGGTTAAAGGTGACAGAACAGGGTCGTGTTGAGACCCATCGAGTCGAGGTCGGGTCGGATCACTGACAGTGACTACCGCACACCTCTAGTACATGCCTCCAGTCAAAACTTTGATTACAAAAATAACATTGTCCCATGTTTTATAAATTGCTTTGGCTAATTTTTAGTAATTTATAGTCATTATTTTGCTGTTTTTACCAACCTTGACCTCAGTAGATAGTGGGTCGGGTGACGAGGCTGCCATATACTTTTCAAAGACACTGTTACTTAAATTAAAATTTCAGAAGCAAATTATAAGTATGTTGGAAGTCATCGTACTAACATCATCATGAGATCGAAACATATGCCAACTTTTCATGGCAGTCATATAAATCTCACATCTCAGAATATCAATGGAAAATTTTAGAATATTGACGAACGACCCTTTACCCTGAAAGATGAACAGATGGCTAGAAATGCAACCAAGGACAATGGAAGATTGCATTGCCATTATATTACAGTGAATATTACATTGTCTTTGCATGCAGCTAACAATGCGCTCGTAATCAACACTATTCTTTGTACAGAAAATCAGTCACAGTAATCTCTATTTCAATTAATTAATTAGCAATGGCTTCGAATTGACAGAGGTATATTCGCTCCAAGCTTAGTCGAATGAAATGAGCTAGTATGTGACTGATATAATCATAGGATTGTAGAGCGGTAGTTCGCCTGGGTATAAATTCGTAGGATGTCCTTAGATCTGAACAATTTGAATCTGAATCGGATGATTCTCTTGAAAGTGCTCAATTTAGCATTTTATCTGTCTCAAGCCTCCAATCGTACCTTAAATGCTTCAATTAACAGTGTTCCTTTTGTACACAGGAATCGTTGCGACATGGCCCATTTTGTCATAATGTGAATAATGTCGATTTGTAGAATTCTCTTAGGCAACTTGGAGTCGATTAGACAACATTTCCTTAAAGACACGTGTCTTAAATGTAGCATCTGTTTGAACTATCAGTTCAATAAAACAGAACCATAGTGGGGATTTCCAAATACGCTGCTTTTCAAACCAACTTGATCATTCAATTGGTAAACTAAACTCTGTAATCATTTTCATACATATAAAGATGAACGATGCATGTAGGGCGTCTCAGATTTTTTTGTTCTCTTATCTGCACCTGCTACATATTCACCTGATATGCACCTGTTAACGACACACATTGTGAGACGCTTCGCACAATTCAAATTACCAATCCACACAATTGCAAACTGAAGTAGTGTAAAAACATCATTGGTGATGCCATGTAGTGTAAATAGCATCATCGGTTAGAAAAATCCAATCTCTCGGTGACGGGTTGAACACTTTGTGGCAGTCAGAATGAAAATATTCATGAAGAATTTCGAATAGAACCGCAAGTATTAAGTATCAACATATCAAAACGTTTATTTCTCAAAAGAGAAAACACGAGGATGAGATGTTACATAATAATGACTTTTACAAATACAGAAGGATGATAAAGATGATATTCTACATTTACATAATGCGATGAAATGAATACACATGAAATGAAAAGAAAGAAATGTGTGCAATGTAAGGAAATGATGTGGCACTGGAAGGAGAAGACATTTGAAATGATATTTGCATGAATTTGATCAAACCACAAATCATACGATGCATACTATTAACATTGAACATTTATTAATGTAAACGGTATGGCATAACAGCTATTCCAAAACATGTTTCACGCCTAATTGCTTAATCCTAATCTATGTCTGTCCATCTGGGAGTATTAGGTCTCAGCGGTCGTCAGCGATAGTGACTTGTTTCCTTATTGATAGCTCGTGTTGAATGATTAGCGGAATGGTGTTCATGCCTTTTATCGCAAAAATCATCAATGAGAAAATGAATGTGTTTCTATTAAGTTAAAGGTGCATAGATCTTTCGATGCATAATTCTGAAAGTAGAAGAAGCGAATCAGTCAATTTTATTGGAACTTTATTTGAATTGAATTAATTTGTGTAATTTCATGAAATTCTAGGTCAATATTACAATGTGCTGCTAAAAAGAGAATCTGTAGAAAAATCAATAGGAGAGCAAAAAGTCAACTAGACAGTTGGAGGATGAAGCATTGAAGACTGCAGTCACGCTGCTTGCTGTTTTAAATCAAAACTTATAATTCTATCGAATATTAAAAATGAAACACGCCACAAAACAATGAATGGCAACAAATCGATGCACAACTTACATGACATGCTCGGTACAAACTACCATACCATTGTTCACAGAGTTGATTGGCATCTAAATGGTTTCCTGGATGCTTTGAGACGACAACATCCTTCTGGTCATTGTTGTCCAGTAGACAGTCATATTTATGAATTCTAAAAACCAATAGATTATGACGCAGTTATTCAGTTGACATGTAAGAATTGTGTAGATCGTCATCATACGTCTAAGAGCAGAAAACGGGTTCGCGGTTCAGCAGGTCATCCCTATGACCCGTACTGACCCGTCTTTCAATGAATATTTTAATCAATCTTAATTTAAGGTTTTCAATACTGCATAACTGAATGTTCTTCAATGGTTCAACGACAAGAAACAGGAATTTATGACTCCGGAAGCAATGGAAGCGATCTCCATCGCCCTTGAATTTTACAGAAACTCAGATTTATTTTCTACTGTCATACCGGAGCTGTGAGCGTTTTCAGACAATGGCATGAAGATTTGGATAATTGTGTTAACTCCAAATATTATATGCATGCACATTGCACATGTATTATTCTGTTTTTCTATAGTGTAGAGCGTGACGTACATAGGATATAAAAAACCAAAATTTTTCTATTCAAGAGATAAATTAGATCAGATAACTATGACATTTTTATGATCAACTACGTTCATTTATGTTATTTCACTATTACTTTATTCTTTAAACGTATGTAATATAGTGATCATGAATTGTCAGACATACACTAATTTATGATTTACTTAGACGTGAATTCAGCAACTGGAAATACGGATCATTGGTCACGGGTCAGTCTTCGTGATCTCCAGTTCATCTAAGAGGTTTACCTTAGTTACTTTTGCAACTGTAAACGAGATGTCAGAATTTCTAGACAGGGAAAAAGGAGAACCGAATTATTTATCATACAAATATGTTCTTACTTATGGGAAGTTCCAATTAAAAAAATAGTTTATGATGGAATTGCATGTAAATCTCATGAATCTAGCATTTGAAGAATGACTCAATTCATTCGGCTATGAAACTATACTCCACTGAAAGATTTGATCTCATTTTAAGAAAATAAACTGCGCAAATCACATCAATTACTTACAAATGCTTCCCGAATAAATTTATTTGAGCTGACATGATGCACAAAACATGATAAATTATGGAATCAAATGAATCAAGAGAATCAAGTCAAACAAATGGAAGTGTACTTTGATTTGCAAATTTCCGGCGGCGTGATAAATCTTTCTTGGTCATTGAGCATTTTTCATCCATATTTGACATCTGTTTGCATCTCACTTAGGCTCTCTCGCTCCTTCATGCACAAACACCTGTATGCTGAAATTTGCAGATGACGTTGTCCTCCCCCAAGCATGCCAAAGCATCTCTACCATTCCAGAAAAGATAAAAAGCGAAACTGAGAACGTTAAACGATGGTGCGATGCTGATGGACTAAGTCTAAACAATGACAAGACCAAATCAATGGCCATATCAAAGAGATCAAACAAATTTCAAACTATTGCAGACAATAACTCATTTTGTTCAAAAATGAGAGATATCCTCGGTGTGACGTTTTCGGATTCTCTGAAGTGGAACAAGCACATCACGAAAATTTGCAAGAAAGCTAGCAGCAGGCTTTATGTGGTGCGTCGTCTTCATAGTTTTTTACCAAAGAAGGACTTGACATTATTCAAATTTACAAAATGTACATACTAAGTCAACTCGAATTATGTCCGTGAGTTTACTTTTCATCAAACACCTACATCAATCATTTATCTCTTGCATGGTTAATGCTACTCATGTCCACCTACGATTTTCATTTTTTTGAAATATACATTATCTTATCTTATTTTATCTTATCTATTTGATGTGAATCGTTTATGTTCTTAATATGAGGACAAACATTTAAGCGGTTCGAATTTTAAATCCGGAAAACACTGAAAATTCAGGAAGAACATGAAATTTGATGTTGAAACATCACATTTTATACTACCGGCATGTATTTCCTCCGCGTTAGCACAATTTAGCTCGATTAAAAGGAAATGTCTACTATTTGACAACATCAAATTGTTGGTGAGGAAACAGGCTGGTCGCAGTCAAAATATTCTTGCATTGCGCTAGCGCTTGCGACGGTCATCGTCAGGCGCAGCAGTCGTGAGGCGTAGCAGTGGCCAGCGTAGCTGGTCGTAAGGCTAGCGCAATACAAGAGTACTTTGACCATGACGAGTCTGTTACCTCACCCACAATCTGATATAATTTAGCTCATGCGCTGAGCGCATTGCAGTCACTACTTACAAGTTAATATTTTCTGCATCGGAGATTTTACATAGTGCCTACCAAATCTATTTTAATATAATCCTAATGTTTCTCTTCCTTGAAGAAGCTTGTCTCAAGATCCATATTTATGAACGATTCAAAATATTTCCAACAACATCACACTACTTTGTTTAGATATAAGTAAACACATATGTTTCTTCAATAATTTTAAATCCCAGCATTGGATTTTTCAATTCAACGCAAAAAAAAGAGATGCCCAAACAAATAAGGAAAGCCCTATATTACACCATTTACTCTATCGCCTTCTAATAATGAATGACACTTACTTTCGAGGATGTATAAAACTCTAATTGCTCTGATGTACTTTCACATGTTTTTCTCAATTATTATCTAAACAAAACTGGATTTCCACACGAATCCACAGCTATAGTTAAGAGGACATCGTAGATGACATGGCAGTAAGAAAACTCACCTGAAGTTGTGCTTGAGGATAAATTCACTGCAAGACGAGAATCGCGCGACATCAGGCGAACTAGGCACAATCGAAGACATGAGATAGCGATGACTTTCTGGACACCAAACTGCATACGGCTTGGTACCATCGTGAGGTGCTCCCAGACTGGAGTAAGAAAACAGATTTAAACGTTTTGTAAACTATGTTCAATATTATGATATGTTTATTCAGAGCAGCTAAGAATCCAATGTCACGCAAGAAACATTTGAACATCATTATTACCATCTCATCGTAATCTGTCATGATCTCCTTTCAGGATCTCAGCAGCCTCCAAATTGCTTGGATAATCTTTTGTATTCGAACTAACCTTCATCGCTTACTTATAGATGCACTATAAAGTCATTTAACTACTTTAATTCTATTGGAGATTCCATCTCGCTCGAATTTTTATCGAGGTCGACTTCGCAGCTAAATGAAAGCATCGTGGTCAACGAGGTCAAAGTAGAGAGCAGATGAATGCATCGAGGTCGTACAGATCAAGGTCGAGGGCAGGTGAATGCATCGAGGTCGTCGAGATGAAGGTCGAGGGCAGGTGAATGCATCGCAGTCGTCGGCGAGATGAAGGTCGAGGGCAGGTGAATGCATCGAGGTCGTCAAGATGAAGATCGAGGCAGGTGAATGCATCGAGGTCGTCAAGATGAAGGTCGACGGCAGATGAATGCATCGAGGTCGTCAAGATGAAGGTCGAGGGCAGGTGAATGCATCGAGGTCGTCGTCGAGATGAAGGTCGAGGGCAGGTGAATGCATCGAGGTCGTCGTCAAGATGAAGGTCGAGGGCAGGTGAATGCATCGCAGTCGTCGGCGAGATGAAGGTCGAGGGCAGGTGAATGCATCGAGGTCGTCGTCGAGATGAAGGTCGAGGGCAGGTGAATGCATCGCAGTCGTCGGCGAGATGAAGGTCGAGGGCAGGTGAATGCATCGCAGTCGTCGGCGAGATGAAGGTCGAGGGCAGGTGAATGCATCGAGGTCGTCAAGATGAAGGTCGAGGGCAGGTGAATGCATCACAGTCGTCGTCGAGATGAAGGTCGAGGGCAGGTGAATGCATCGAGGTCGTCGTCAAGATGAAGGTCGAGGGCAGGTGAATGCATCGAGGTCGTCGTCAAGATGAAGGTCGAGGGCAGGTGAATGCATCGAGGTCGTCGTCGAGATGAAGGTCGAGGGCAGGTGAATGCATCGCAGTCGTCGGCGAGATGAAGGTCGAGGGCAGGTGAATGCATCGAGGTCGTCGTCGAGATGAAGGTCGAGGGCAGGTGAATGCATCGAGGTCGTCGTCAAGATGAAGGTCGAGGGCAGGTGAATGCATCGCAGTCGTCGGCGAGATGAAGGTCGAGGGCAGGTGAATGCATCGAGGTCGTCGTCGAGATGAAGGTCGAGGGCAGGTGAATGCATCGAGGTCGTCGTCAAGATGAAGGTCGAGGGCAGGTGAATGCATCGAGGTCGTCGTCAAGATGAAGGTCGACGGCAGATGAATGCATCGCAGTCGTCGGCGAGATGAAGGTCGAGGGCAGGTAAATGCATCGAGGTCGTCGTCAAGATGAAGGTCGAGGGCAGGTGAATGCATCGCAGTCGTCGGCGAGATGAAGGTCGAGGGCAGGTGAATGCATCGCAGTCGTCGGCGAGATGAAGGTCGAGGGCAGGTGAATGCATCGAGGTCGTCGTCAAGATGAAGGTCGAGGGCAGGTGAATGCATCGAGGTCGTCAAGATGAAGGTCGAGGGCAGGTGAATGCATCGAGGTCGTCGTCGAGATGAAGGTCGAGGGCAGGTGAATGCATCGCAGTCGTCGGCCAGATGAAGGTCGAGGGCAGGTGAATGCATCGCAGTCGTCGTCGAGATGAAGGTCGAGGGCAGGTGAATGCATCGAGGTCGTCAAGATGAAGGTCGAGGGCAGGTGAATGCATCGAGGTCGTCGTCGAGATGAAGGTCGAGGGCAGGTGAATGCATCGAGGTCGTCGTCGAGATGAAGGTCGAGGGCAGGTGAATGCATCGAGGTCGTCGTCAAGATGAAGGTCGAGGGCAGGTGAATGCATCGCAGTCGTCGGCGAGATGAAGGTCGAGGGCAGGTGAATGCATCGCAGTCGTCGAGATGAAGGTCGAGGGCAGGTGAATGCATCGAGGTCGTCAAGATGAAGGTCGAGGGCAGGTGAATGCATCACAGTCGTCGGCGAGATGAAGGTCGAGGGCAGGTGAATGCATCGAGGTCGTCGAGATGAAGGTCGAGGGCAGGTGAATGCATCGAGGTCGTCGTCAAGATGAAGGTCGAGGGCAGGTGAATGCATCGAGGTCGTCGTCGAGATGAAGGTCGAGGGCAGGTGAATGCATCGCAGTCGTCGGCGAGATGAAGGTCGAGGGCAGGTGAATGCATCGAGGTCGTCGTCGAGATGAAGGTCGAGGGCAGGTGAATGCATCGAGGTCGTCGTCAAGATGAAGGTCGAGGGCAGGTGAATGCATCGAGGTCGTCGTCAAGATGAAGGTCGAGGGCAGGTGAATGCATCGAGGTCGTCGTCAAGATGAAGGTCGAGGGCAGGTGAATGCATCGAGGTCGTCAAGATGAAGGTCGAGGGCAGGTGAATGCATCGAGGTCGTCGTCAAGATGAAGGTCGAGGGCAGGTGAATGCATCGCAGTCGTCGGCGAGATGAAGGTCGAGGGCAGGTAAATGCATCGAGGTCGTCGTCAAGATGAAGGTCGAGGGCAGGTGAATGCATCGCAGTCGTCGTCCAGATGAAGGTCGAGGGCAGGTGAATGCATCGCAGTCGTCGGCGAGATGAAGGTAGAGGTAGGTGAATGCATCGAGGTCGTCGTCAAGATGAAGGTCGAGGGCAGGTGAATGCATCGAGGTCGTCAAGATGAAGGTCGAGGGCAGGTGAATCCATCGCAGTCGTCAAGATGAAGGTCGAGGGCAGGTGAATGCATCGCAGTCGTCGGCGAGATGAAGGTCGAGGGCAGGTGAATGCATCGAGGTCGTCGTCAAGATGAAGGTCGAGGGCAGGTGAATGCATCGAGGTCGTCGTCAAGATGAAGGTCGAGGGCAGGTGAATGCATCGCAGTCGTCGGCGAGATGAAGGTCGAGGGCAGGTGAATGCATCGAGGTCGTCGTCAAGATGAAGGTCGAGGGCAGGTGAATGCATCGCAGTCGTCGACGAGATGAAGGTCGAGGGCAGGTGAATGCATCGAGGTCGTCGTCGAGATGAGGGTTTAGGGCAGGTGAATGCATCAATGCTTTCGCGGTTTAGGTTGAGATCAAAACTTTGTAACAGAAGCCCTGAGTCATCAACAGATCAAAATGTATGACTGTGCTCTGCCTGTGTTAGCCGTCCCAAAGTCCGGCAACTCAGAAACCGCTTCGCTCTTAAAATATCCATAAAGGTCGCGGTACTGCTTCTTTCAAAGTTTCATAAAAGTTGCTTTACTGCCGGTGTGAACGCACCTTTACACAGTGAAGTACCTGAATGGATGCTGCATCATAGCCTACTATGCGCATTGGCTAAAATCCTCTTGTGGGGAGATGCATGAATTCGACGATACAAAACAGCTGTATTGGGAGTAACAAGGAATTGTTAGGAAGCTTAAACTTTGCTTTTCGTACAATTCGGTGCACTTTGCTGCAAATCCTCAATCCATGAAGAAACTCAAAGAAAAACAGGCAGCACTGTTGTTGCATCCTACACAATTCAATAGTAAATCCGGAGATTGCGGGCCACTCTTCTTTACATAGTTTTAAAGAGGAAGAAGCGATTTCTAATTGAGAATTCGTGAGAAACAGTTCATTACGGTGTTCCTCATTTGTTTCTAAATACTGTTCGTGAAGCTAGAAAAAATATTGCTGTCTATACAATTTTCCCTTTGGAATCAGTTGATTACTTAGCAATTTAATGAGAGATTTATATAATAAATGCTAATGTTAATGCTATCTATAAAAGTAGATCATATTGAAGAAATTCTTTTCTGTCATTTTCCATGCTTTTTACTGTCTTCTGTTGGCTTTTTACGGGCTTTTTGTTAGCGTTCCAATCCTAATTATTACAAACCTGTGCCCCAACTCATGAGCTGCTGTTAGCAGACCATGGAATGCTCCTTTATCAGTAATGATTGATGATGACTCGACCTTTCCAGGAGTTTGACGACACATGCCACCGACCCAGGCCATTCCTCGAAGTGTATATCCAGCCTGTTCCTCATCGGGATCATAGAGTTCTGAGCTGAAATGTAAAATGCAAAATCAGCATGAATAACATGTCAGCATGAGGACTTCCTGTTGTCATTGAATTCGTTATGGCTATCGCTTGTATTCCGCAATGAACTTTACTTTAGAGTACTTAGACTTAACGAAATAGTAATAGAATAAGTAGCCTACATAACCTGGGCTGCGATCTTTTCCTAGTGTGTCAAAGTTGCTCCTGCGATCTTAATTTGACATGTTTACATACAGGCATACTAGAGAAACGAGAAGTTTTTTTGCTGTTGAAGAGACCCCATTACAATCATCAAATGTATTTCGTTTTACAGAATAACTAGGACTTACATCGTGCTAACAAAGTCGAGCACCAGTGTTGAAAGCACGCAAAATACAGGTGCACCCGTAGCTGCATGTATCACGACCAGCGATTAATCGACTTCACTCTACTTTATTTAATCAATCATTCTCCTTTTAATTCTACTTCATATCTTTATATAACACGTTTGCATGTTGGCCACCGTCCTAAATATAGCTTGAATGATGAGAAGCAAAACGAAACTTCTACCTTTTGAAATGCTAACCATGTTAATGGGATCAAATAATGATGGAACCAATTTGTGAGATTGGTTTAGTGCATCTACCAGTCATTGTCTCAATCTAAAATGATATTTGAGTGTATTTTCACTTTTTGACCTGACGACGAATTTTGACTTCATAACTTCAAGTACATGTAGATGGTTGATTCAAATAATTGATTAACTATTTCGCTTGTTTTAAGTACCTCACAAATTCACCTCACAAGGACTTAACTAACTTCTGCATCGCCTGATTCGCTTTCCCATCTTTGCAAGAAAATTTTCAAGTCCTTGTCTGCCAGCCCGGTCCAGAACCGGTTTTATATTTCAAGTCCAGATTTACGTCCCATTTCAAAACTTGAAAAAAATATAAAACGAGAAATTGAAAGTCGGAAACCCTCATTAGCGAAATATCTACAGGATCTCATTCGTGAAATATGTGTGGCAAAAGTTGCTCCATATTATTGCAAGTCTTATCTCATCCATCCCTTGCCGCATCCTTGCAGTAATTTGTGCCTCTAGACACCATACCAAATGCTGACCGATGATGATTTCTGGGAAAACTTGATCACTGTTGCTAAAAGTTTAAAACTGTTTAATGTCTCTATCCGTATATGAGGTTAAATGATAAATGCACCTTCTACTGGGTGAAGCACAACTACGATAGAACATTAAATTATGGTGATTAAAGCATCAAATCAAGGAATTCTGACCGGGACTGTATGTTCTTTCAAGAGTGAAGTAGTTTCCATCGCATCGTTATCATGTATCGTTCGCTATTGTAACATCCTATAGTTATAAATTGGTGTCAAACCATTTGATTAATAATTTCTGAAATCTCTGTCCCACATATTTCGAGGAACTACTCCGATACAAATAGTCAACATTTTAATGTCATGCGATCAAGTGTCGCGATGGAAAGTAACTTAGATTTAGAGAACAAAACTTGTTCTTGCAGTCATATGTTTAAAAATACATATCTTTCAGATTTGTAACTACTTACATGTCATCTAGCTAATGTTCTTCTTGGAAACTTCTAAATTGTCAGCCAACTTTGTGAAGGTTCACAAATAAAAGACATCAAAAGATTATCTTATAAATAACTAAATTATTTGATCAAATTTTACATAAAATAAAAATAACACTATTATCGTTTTAGAAAATGGATGAATTGCCAGCAATAAATTCTCTACAGAAAGGTAGCTTATAGCATAGAAATATTTTGATTTACATGAATTATGATTCTTGAATTTATATTTTGAATTACATGATCACACAGATGCTCTTAAAAAATGTTTAAAAAATTTTAATGTTTTAAATCAAGAGATCATGCTCCTTATCAAAGCACTTTACATCGCCTCTTTTCAGCTAGCCATATCAAATGTGTCGGCAAACTCAAAGCTACTTTGATTTGTGAAATAAAGCATCATTGCATGCTATTTAATTTCTCGAACAATAATAAATCGCATGTTTATGTTATCACAGATATTTCCGAGAGCAACTTACTTTCTTGGGAGCAATATTAAACCTTGGCATTGGAATTTCTAGCAAGCCATGGATGAGTACTAGGATTATTAGTTTGCTTGTCTTAATCTTCTCTCCCTTTGAATAAAGCATCAAGGTGGCTATTAGCAAGCCTATCATACTCATCAATTGCTCAGATTTCAATTATTGCCAATTTTAAAAATATGGTATAACACTATTGACGACATGTTTACGACGATAATAATAACATGCTTGGGACATGGTTTGAAAATTTTTCCCATCAATGTTTGCATCCATAAAACAGTACAAAGCTCATGTTTACATGTGTGGCTTCAAAATAGGGTTCGAAAACATGATTTTGAAACAATGAAGGGTTGCCATGTTTAAAAAAGTTGTTTCAATAGCGGTTTCTGATCAAAATTCAAAAATTGGAAAAAGTTCATTTCCAAGTACCTGAACAAACAGGTGCTAAAAAAGAGTGAAATAGAAAAAATGCATTTGCGGAACAGCTTGGAAGTCACTTTGGTGCTCGGTCAGCATAACAATTTCATAAAATGGAAAGAGAGGATCAAAGATGGTGTGAGTCATCATAGTCTTGTATATAATAATAATGATAATATTCTTTATTGCAAGAAGCAAAAGGCTACAATGGTTCCGGAGAACGCTTACAATGAGCCTAACAAACAAAAGCTTTTAAGAGTAAACTTTACAATGCGGTGAAAAGTCAAAAGAAGCAAGGTTAAATTTGAAGGCACTGACCGAGGGAGAATTAACTACATTCTCAGGTAGAGAGTTCCATACTCTGATTATGTGATGGGCAAAGAAATGTTTGCGAATATCGCAGCTGTGTCGATCAATGGGAAGCAATTTCATTGAATGGCCTCGAGTTCTCGTGGGCTCGGACATTAAGGCAAAAAAGTCTTCATATGAAATATCCATCAATCCATTCAATAGCTTGTACACAAAAAGCCAAGTCGAAGTATAGTCTTCTTTTTTCTAGAGACATAAGATTTAGCGAAACTAGACGTGAGGAATGACTGTCACAATTAATGGATGCACGGCGGCAAACAACTTTGGTGAAGAAACGTTGAACTTTTTCAACCACTTTTCTGTCCTTGATCAGTTGGGGGATTCCATACTTGAGTGCAATCAAAAGTTTGTACTGAACGGAGCATCACTTCTTTTAGTATACCTGTATATCTTTCTACATCACACGCCCCAATTATTTAATTCAGATATTGATGATAAATATTGGTCATTGTTTAAAATAAGAAATTGTGTAAAAACTGGTATCTTTGACCATCCCTGACAATCAGCTATTTGATTGACATTGAAAGCCTTATGTTAGCTATGAAAGTAAAGTGTGGGGTAGGCCTAATCGTGGATTACATGCTTAGCTGTAATGAGCATTTGTGCAAATGTGCAATTAGGGACATCAAATCCACCTAATTACCAAGAGACACCTGTGAAAGCGTGGAATGGGCTATTTAAGTCAACATTTGCATTAATTTGCAAAGGCAAGTGTTATTTATTCCGCAAAGTAATTTACAGAAGCAAGTCATGGCCACCGGACGACCGCACAAATAGCTCTTACAGACTTGTAGCTCTTACACTTGTTGACTCTTACGCTTTACACTTGTAGCTCTTACAGACGACCCCAAAAATGATTTCTCTCGTCACAATAACACAATGAAAGCTCATTCTCTAAAGATTTTTTGAAGGCAAAAATTGACGGAGCCAAAACACACGACGAAGACAATTTATTCCAGACCTTGCAAACAAGAAAAAAAAGAAATTACTCAAACAATTACTTTTTCGGAAAATACGGGGAACTATTTGAAGTGGATTATTGGCAAAACTACGTGTACAGTGAGAAAAGGGAACGGAAATACATGCGATATCACTATCAGCAAATTTCCAAAAATAACAAAAGAATGTTTATTAACCTCTCCACGAACAGCGTATGCGCAAGTTAATTAACATACCTTGTAATAGCCATTGCATGATCAAATTTCGGTAACTGCGCTTGATGTTTCAGTAGCCATTTGTTAAACGTCTTTAAAGCTTTCGCCGCCGGGAGCACGTAGCCGTTGTGACTTTTCGAGAATTTCTTTTCATTCATTGACCATGACGAGGAAGAAGGATCCTACAAGTCAGTGAAGTGTGCGGTATCGCTGTTAGTCACAACACGCGGAGACTGGCAAAACATGGTCATTTTAGAGACGCTCAGTTAATCAGACAAATATGAAAGTACGTGTAAAATTCAGGAGTTTTGAATACATCGAGCGCTGAAGCAGGGTGACAGTTTTATGTTTTTTTATGTTTATGTTTTTCTTGACCATCCTTCCTCACCCAAGGCATGAAGTCATGCTATCGAGATAGAGTTTATAACTACTGATTTTGTACCATTATATAAGTAGTATGAAACCTATCAGAAATCATAAGGAATGAGCATTTACTAACAGGTACCATAAATAAGCGGAAATAAGCTGATTATCGAGGAGATTTCATGAACCACATTATAATGTGGTTCAAGTCTTCATGGAATCTTAAAATAAGTTGAGATCCTATTGTGCTTCTTGGCTGAAATTTCAAATTATTAATTCAATCATCGGCATGATTTTATGAATAGGAGAGAAAAAATCTATTCTTCCTTTCACTGTTCGTCTTCTTCCGTTAGGCCCTTCGCCGACTCTTATCAAACGGAAACGTCGGAATACCTTGATGCATGAATACCGCAGTCAATAAAGTTATGATTCCATGATTCACTAAAATTTGTGTTTCATTTCTTGAATCTGAATAGTAATGTGGACCCATTTCTATATTTTAAAGCATATGATGATCCTTGTCTTTGATTATGATGCTTTGCTCTATCAATGCCGGCTATTTAAAGTGACATGATCAAGCTCAAGAAAATACTCCTGTTAATATGCCTGTAAGGGACGTCCATCGAAGCTAATTCATAGAACATTGCCTCTCCAAAGTTGTCATGACACGGAGGATTTGGAAAATATTATTCTTTCTTTTGTATCGTCATCATGATCAGTCAATTCCATTGTAGTTTCTTCAAAGCTGCATAAATTTGCATGTCTCACATGTGGCACTGGGTCACAACTAAAGTTCATTCAATAAAATCGAAACTGCAAACACATTGGCCTGGGGATTTAATAAATGCTGAGTTGTTGTTCTACCTAATATACTTACTCTATGAATTGTGCTCAAATGATTGCTCGCTTAAGAAAGACGGGCCGCGGTCCTTAAAATAGAAAGTTGCAGCCCGTGTCCATTTCCCATTTTGAATATGCGGCATTGGCCACATGTTCTATTACTAAATGTCCAATTTTGTATTGCAACAGAATCAATCAATTGCGTTGATGTTCATTCACATTTGCAACTTTGCATTCTTCGTTGCTTCATTACTGCAATGAATATATTTTTCCGAAGGATTGAATGGACAAAATGAGAACTGATGCTAAATTTGGTTTTATCTACGACTATTCCCACAACTTATTCCGTCTGTTTTACGATCTAGCACTAGGCCAATTATCTCAAACTAGATGATGTCGCTAATCTGCTGTTGTTGTCACGATGTATTTATTTGGATGGATGATGCGTTGTAGTCCAGTGTGTGATGAGATGAAACCACCAATCTATCAGGCAGGACAATTTCCGTTCCATCTGTATCAAAATCGGACTAAATACTCTAATGCTTTCGAGTTGGAACCATTTTAGTTTGATCGGAGCGGAAGTCAGAGATGCTTACTTTGCTCGTCAATTCACAAATGGAGCTTTGGAATGATTCAACGATCAAAATGTTGAAAGAATTCGATTTGAATCAAACTTACCATTGCCAACACAACCGCCACAGGTTTGATAGTGATTGAAAATGAAGCAGCAGCTTTCTGATAAATTTCCGAGAGCTGCAATGGAATGAGATGAAAATAAAAGTAGAAAGTTCAATGAAATATGACAAAGTAATCAAGTTCGGTTAATTCGATATTCAGGGTTATTAAAAACCAACGCTACAAATTAGAGTTGAAAATTCTGTCTATGATAATCACAATAGAGAGAGAGATATGTTTATATTCTTAAATAAATGAAAATCATACATCCACTCAAGTACAAAGTTATCAATCAATAAAAGGTAATGTCATTTCAATATCATGAGGAAGATTAGCTTCCTTTCACTCACAAGAAAAAAACACATGCAACTAGATCCTACACAAATTCTGATTATAGATAGCGCAAGCCCACAAGAAAAACGTGTTCCTGCGTCTCCACGTCTTGATGACCGGAAGACAAAAGACGCTGGGGTGCACAATAGTTCAGCGGATGATGGGCATCCTCGTATTTCAGCAAGAACTTGACAGACTGTTTTTCACGACGCGGTTCAACGGCGGGTATGCGATCACAATCACATTCATGGCTACAGATTGTAAGATGAGCCCGTTTTTTAATTCCATCATATTTTTGCACACTTTGTAAGACAGTTTACAAAAGAGTGGTGCAACATACAACAGTATTGACTGGAAATGCGAAACACAAACTTCAGTCAGCTGATAAACTGTTAAGGCATCTTTCAACCGACGTAATGTATAACATATAGTCTCATCGAAGATGAAAGACAAACGTTGTTGAAGTGTAAATCCCAAGAAAGGGAGTCACACCGAGAAAAGTCATACTGTCAACACAGTTTATTCCGCTGTACATCTTCGGACATGAATTTACTGAGCGTCGTATAATTATTTGCTTTGACTTGTTACAATTGACATTTAAATTCAAATTTCGTAGCTGAACTAAAATCTCATCTAGTTTTCTCGGATCACAAGCGTCGTTCGTCATGCATTCGATGAGAGTCATGTCATCAGGAAAACTTAACAAGCTTCGCGTGAGGCGATTCAATATGCATGAATCCCAAGAACTCTGCACACAAGAATGGCCCGAGCAATGAACCCTGAGGGACTCCAGATTTAACTTCCATAATTTTTCCAAGGCATCCATTAAATCTAACACGCTGTTGTCTGTTATGTAAATAAGAATAGATAAGAATAATAAGAATAAATAAGAATTGCAGTAGACCTTGGTGGATTCTTTCACTTGAAAAATGATTTATCATTCTATCATGCTGTATTTTGTCGAATGCCTTGATCAGATCGATACATGTCACTCTAATTGCCTCCGTATGTGTCATCCATGATCGCGGTGATTTCGTTGTGGAAACCATGGGTCGATAGGCAAAAGTGACAAAAATCATCGCAATATTGCACTATCTACTTGTTGAATCATACGGGCAAAGTTAGGGTTTTAAAATGGATGTATTTAATCTTTACAGAAATTTCTTGTAATTCTGACATTTTCCCATCGTTTGCTTTCAATTGAACAACTTATCAAATCTGTCTACAATCCTAGACGCTGTTTTGATACGTGAAAAATCATCTGCAATGTCGCTAGCACACTTCTCCAGAGCTAGCTACGTTGTATGTTAATATCATACTACTTAGGTAGACAGCTTCTCAATTTCGCAAAAGTTTTCTAAATCTTCACCTTTATTTCTCCATTTAAGTCATGGACAGGACAGTAGAATTGCAGGTTCATCTGTCTTAATCTGCTCCGCCTTTGAATATAAAATCAAGATGTCCATCAAAATTTGAAAATAAAAACAATGCAAAGTCCAGGTGAGGCCTTTCGACCGGTTTTTTTCTGCCAGAGTTGTTAGAAGCATTTTTCTGTTTTTCCAGCCGCTGAGCCGAAAGTAGTTTCTCTGTGCTTAAAGATCCTGTGGCACCTTTGAAAGATCGCCTTCCTGTTTCTGCACAATCAAACGTAATCTATTCTTTTGTGTGTCTTTGCAAATGCAAATACATGGGCAGAACAAGTCGGCATCTTCAAGAAAGGGTGAACGAGCACTTGCCAAAATGGCTACGTTTAGGTAAGACTCGACCACGTACCAAGCATCCTCCGTCCAACTCTATCATACGTCATGTATTTGACCAAAAGTGTCAACCATCAGAAACGGCTTTTAATGTCTTATGTCATGTGGGACGCAGCAATCTGTTGCGTCTGCGTATTGTCGAGGTACTGTATATCAAACGCCTCCGGCCAAATTTGTGCGTTCAAAAAGAAGACGCTTTGTCTTTAACTTTACCATGGTAATTTACTTCAACTGATTTTGTTTTAAATGATTTCTTTTCTTTGTTTAAGCATGTCAGTGATTTATCATTTCGATCGTGTACAACAATTCAAATGCTTGTGTATCTGTTTCACACCGGTGTAATGCCTGAAAGAAAACCGGTCGAAAGGCCTCGCATGCACTTTGCGTTGTTTTTTATTTTCAAATTATGCAAAGGGTCAAACTTCTTTCATGTCTATCAAAAGTCTATTTACTGGGATCACAATTACAGTCTAGTTTAAAAAAATGTCGCATTTAGAATATGTTCAGCATGTTCAGAATATGTTTCAACAACACCGACCGCACGCTGTTTTCTGCCATCAAGCTACATGTATGTTTTTTGTGAATATTATGTGAGCACACATGCTCCTATTTTCCAATTTTCTTGGAAATAAACATTTTTGACTTTTGACTTGACATTTAAAATCATGTCCAAAATCCACTTTTTCAGCTGACACGCTTAAAGCCACTCTTTAAAATGCATCTTACAGTCATGTTTACAACAGTTATAGAAATCATTTTCTAAAGCGTGATTTTGACACCACATTTGAAGGCAATCTACAAAGCAGGACTGAGATAGGCGTTGATAGGTATATTTTCAAGCAGTGATTTTCCGGTGAAAAGTTTAATGATGATTTTAGATGCTACTGAATACTTAATGAAATTTCTTATTTAAATTTTGCTTTGAGGCTTCCTCTTGGATAGCTTTATCAAACAATTTCATGCCATTTTCCACTAGAACCATTTTGATTTGACACCGCTTCAAACTGTCACTTATTTGAGGATTGTAAGAAAGGGAGCTCGTACATAGTGAACCGAAGACTCAGCTCCTGGTTCACTCTAGTAAAAATTGATGCTGCTGTATTTGATCTTCAGCAAAATTTATGTCTGAATTCACATTTATTTGCAGTTATGTGCTGTATTAGTCCTGCAGTGGTAATCATTGAAACAAAAAATCAAAAAAGACATCTCCCTCTAGTAGGCCGAACGTTTAAATAGAATAGTGAAAATATAATGTATGTGCAGGCCAACGTTTCGACAGTCTCTGTCAGCGTCAAAGTGTAGTAAGAGTACTTGTATCTGTACTTTTGCTTTTTTGCCTGAATGATAAGGAACCTCCTGTGTTAAGTCATCAACTACTGAATTCGTAAATTCTAATTCTCCCTGTTTCATCAGTCAATGTCAAAAAAGCTATTGAGATGCTGTTTCAATACCTTCGATATGAATAATGTCATCACTCATCAACATGATCGTCTCAATAATTAAAAATACCTGTTTGTCGAATACCTTTATTTGCTATTAATTACTACAGGGTACAGCATAAAAACGTAACTAAATTTTAAATCAGAATAACTTTCTAATTCTTCAACAGAAATTAACAAATAAGGTGTCATTTTGAAGCCGATGCACATTTTTATTGCTATAATTAACATTGCAGTGATTGCATTTGAGGATGAGAGTATGATGTTCATGCAAAGCAAAAGAACTCGAAAATCAAGAAACTACAGGGTGCCCAGTTAAAATCGACATTTTGATAAATCATTTTCAAAACGAATGAAACAATAAGTATAGGCTTTATTAAACAAATGAAGACATAGAAATCAAAGAAAATGTTCAAAGTGACCACCTCTATTGTGAATACAGGCTCTGAGACGGGATGTCTACGATGCAGTTGCTCTTTGAATAATGTCCATAGGTATATTGTTCCATATTTCCGTAACGGTCGCTTTCAGCTGCTCCATGTTATCAATTTCTCTTCGCTTGGCAGCCAACCCAGCTAGGAGAATACCCCGTACAGAATAGTCCATCACGTTTAAATCTGGACTTTTTGATGGCCATTGATCAGGAGCAATAAAGTCAGGTGTATTTTCTCTGATCCACTGAATCGACGTTCTTGCAGTATGAGCTTTGCTCCATCTTGCTGCCATACCCAAGGCCTCCCATTCATTGTCCTGTTGATGTCATCAAACAAGAGAGGACACATTTCTTGGGTATAAACAAATTGGTTCACTGTTTTCTTCTTTCTTCGTGAAGCAGGGATGTTGTCTTGATTTTCAGCAACTTCTTCAATGAATCGCAATTCCGATTTGCCATACCAAGAAACAGCTGCATAACAAAGCAAAGATGGATGTTGCTTGTCATGTTGAATAAGGAGATCTTCAGCAGGAATGTTCGTCTTGAGCGTGACTTCTCGATATATTCTTTCATTCTGACGATTCAATGAAGTGTGTAGACTGAAATGCGCTTCATCGGAAAACCAAATATTCTTGCATTCATTGCTTTCATCAAAGCGATCGAGAAATGCTTCGGCCTTTTCCACACGAGCTTCACAATGAAATTCAGTTAGTTTGTGGCATTGGATTCGGCGATAGCATTTGAGACCACTGTTTGCTATTATCGTGCTCACTGTTCCCTTCGAAATATTCAGCTCAGATGCAATCTCTCTTTGTGAGAAATGTCTTCGACTTTTGTCTGGAGTAGTAACAGCCAAATCCGCCACTGCATCTCTCATTGGTGATGTGGATACTCGGATGGTTGCTCCGGAACCTGTTCTTCGCCTCCTTGCAACCGGTGAACCGTCACTTCTCAAATTCCGATATACACGGTCCAATTGACTTTTACTGATATTACCAAAGAAACCAGGCAATATCTAACAACATTTTTCTAAGTCCCATGTTGGCTGCTCTCGTTTGAACATGACGATAACTTCTCGCTGAAAGTCCGTTAGATGAGACATTCTGTTTGTGCAAGTATAGATGAAAGACAGTGACATGCTTTATTCATTGACTGAGTAAGCTTCACACAATACATTGAACAATCAAGAGTTACCTATTACGCAACAGATACACGTTATTTCACTTCCTGCGAAGGACATTAGCAATCATGTTAAAAAGAGTCGATTTTAACTGGGCACCCTGTATATGAAAAGATCAACAGCTGCTGAATGAAATAGCAAGTCTACTTCCAATTTTGTCACTGCGTACAACTCAGTAGAGAGAAAAAGTTAATTAAACAATGCGTCATACATCACAGCATCCGCACTGTAGCCCTTATACAATTGCTAAAGAGATAAAGAGATTTCGCGATGACGAGCTCAATGATCGATCATGAACTCATTGAATGTAGTTTAATGGTCAAAAGTAAGTGAGATGACATTTCTAAATGAAAATGCTTGGGGTTTAACTTGAAAGAGACGTGGAGTCTTTGGAAGAAATAAAGGAAAATGCGACATTTTTTGCGTTCGGTTGCAATGCGTTTCTGCTGTTGATTGATCCAGTCATCACCCAATTGATGTTGTGTGATCATCCGCAACAGAAGGATTTCGCCATGATGACTATTTTACGTAAAGAATTGGAATTGGGCTTGCTTATCCATTCAGTTGTTGATATTTTTATCTAGTTCCTTGACTTTCGAGTTCTTCTGATTTGCGTGAACATTATACTGTAATCCTCAAATGCAATCATTGCAATGCTGATTATGGCAATGAAGATGTGCATTGTCTTCAAAATGAGACGCTTTTTGTGAATTTTTGTTAAAGAATTAGAAAGTTATGCTGATTTAAAATTCACGTTGCTTATGCCGCACCTTGTACGAATAAGTATTATCGACAAAATATGTGAGCTTCCAGTACATTCGATGTCTATGGCATAACAAATGACTATGGTATGATTCATGCATCTGCTGCACTCACACTGAAATTCGAGATGCTTGGTTGAAAGTTTTCACACAAAATGCTTCCAAATAGTGCGTTCAGACTCTTTAAAAAAAGTACTGTTCAAAATGCATGTAGGTCACAAATTGGACCTTCCAGTAGGCCAAATCCAACCTTTTTATAACAGGGAAAATCCAATATTCTCTCATTCGATTTATTGACCGGTCTTTAAAAAAATGTTGATCTAAAAACAGCCGGCGCTTCGTGCCACAGACACTTCTGAAGGGCCGCTAGAGGATCTAAGCCCTTCAGAAGTGTCTGCGGCACGAAGCGCCGGCTGTTTTTAAATCAACATTTTATTAAAGACCGGTTCAATGAATCGAAGGAGAGAATATTGGATTTTCCCTGTCATGACGAAAAACCTCCTGTACATGACCATCAACTGGGCCAACCTTTTTGACTGTGAAAGCTTAAAATTTTAAAAATGCACTTAAGCAAAATCGTTGGTCTGCCTGTCCACAGAAGAAATGGGACAGGGGAACCGAATTGTTCCCACACTCATGCATAGGGTTAAGAATATCAAAAGCCTTTTGCAGGTTCAAACACGCAATGCGAGCTCCGGAATAGTTGCTTCGGACACAACGAATCCTGAATATCCTTAAGTGCTGTTGATAGTCCGGCAGCCAGAATGAGTTTCTGCAGGAAGCGTGGCCGAAAATGAGACTTTCACGGAAGCATGTGCACTTTTTGCCTAATATGAATCGGCGCGGCTGCTGAGTTGTACCTGGTTCCTTCTCGTGTCAGACAGGATCAAAGAGAAACTCATTTTAATCCAATGGGGCAGCAGATTGCAGTTTTTGGTTAAAATGAAGTTTTCTATGTTTTCTCTTATTAAGTGAAAGTATACTGAGCCATAATAATATGTAAAAGCACTAGAAGCACTAGAGCCATAATTTTTGACATTGAATGTCTTCAGGTCATTTCCTATCATGTTTATGCACCCCTGTCTATAAATCTAGACATATTCAGATTTGGGAAGCCTCCTACTGTCGACAAACACAAGCATTTTGATTATTTTAATCCACATTTAGCCACATTCAAAATGATCTGAAAACATTCCACGTCTCTAGGCTTAGTACTTTTCACTTAGTCAGCGAAAACATAGAACATTTCATCCTAATAAAAAACGTTATTACCCCCAATTGGATTTACGAGTACATGAGCTTTTCTTTGATCATGCCTGACAAGAAGAGGAACCAAGTAGAACTTCGCAGACGTGTACATAATAGCAATCGGGTGCACATCATTCTATGAAAATCTCACTTTTGACCTCGTTCCCTGCCGAAACTCTTTCTGGCTGCAAGACTATAAGGCGCTTATGGTCAAAGCGAACGAATGCGTCCTCATAGTTTGTCTTCCTAGGGAAATCATAACAGATGTGTTGAATCTTATGATGTGATTATTTCATCAGTAGTTGTTAGAGAAATGATGTTATCAAAGTCTCTGACAAAAATACTGTTTATTGCCGCGTTAACATTGAACATAGATGACAATAAATCAATATCCCCATTTTCAACAGCATTGAAAGATAGCTAGCAATAACCGCTCAATTATAAAATTCAAGAAAATCCTATCTGATATCTAGAATTGATTATTACCATTTTGAAATGAAATTAAACCGTAATAATGTAAGCAATATGAGGCATTACAAAAGAACTTGAACATTTCTTTTTTATTAAGATGAAATTGAGAATGGGATGACCAAGAAATCACTTGAAAATCGTTTACTATGGTAATCACTTGCTGCAGAGACTCTGCTGGAAGATAAAATGAAAGTCTGGTTAGCATGGAAATGACAATGTTGTTCAGTGGAATAGCTTGTAATGAGAGCTTTTATCCACAAAGGAATTTCAGTTACTAATTCAATTGATGACTGGATGCAGTCTATTCTGGAATAAACTGACAATAATGAAGACACAATTTCGGCTGAGAATAATCGGCTAAAACAAATTTTGCTGAAGGCATTATTTTGTCATAATTGCTTGATATCCGTGGCCTAATCTCTAAGTGTTTGTTTGTCCCTGTTATCTATGGATTGCGTGGTCGATCCCGACTAGGGTTTCCATATTTCCCGAAAATCCATTTCCCGGGAAACGGGAAATCCCGGGAAATATTGCAATAATGTTGCATTAACCGTCCAACAGTGTCCGAAGCATGGAAAATGGACGTAAACCGAAAAATTAAGTTACCAACATATGACAGGGATTATATACATGGTTTTCGGCTATACATTGTACTAATGTATGTGGTATATTAAGCACACCACTGAGGCACATCTGAACTTGCACTTACAGTGATATGACCTGATATCTGATTTCTCAACTTCAAATACATGTACCAAGTTTCAGTGCATGATAACTGTCACTCAATTGTTGAATTACCATACAACAAATCATTATACAGTCTGGTATGAGTCTGGTTAGGTCTATAGACTACTATATACAACACACTGATCATGCCCCTGCAACATTAAACGTTTTACAGTACAATGAAGTACATGTTTTAGAATATAAAAGTGAAGCTTTTGAAAAACGACATGTACGTGTGTTTTCCTAACAACATAAAAAGTCGTAGAAGTGACAATCAAGGTGTTCAATGCTCAAAATGCTCTAAAAAGTTCAGCTCTAAAAAAGTTTTATTTTTTTGTTAATGGTTGTTCAAAATAATTAACGATGAGAGCAATCAGTCTCCCATACGATTTCCTATTTTTAACGCAAAATTTCCAGAAACCGAAAATGCTCTTTCTGAAGACACAGACGTGGGTTTGATGGAAAGGATTGATTGATAGATATTTTCAAGTTGCAATTTTTGTGTAAATGACGGCGCAAGCCGCTGGTAGAACCACCCTGATATTTGATCATTGCTGAACATTTTTTGCACTTAGCAGTTCCATTTCCACTTTTATCAAAATATTGCCACGCTGGAGATTTTGAAGCCACGTACGTATAATCTACGTACGCTCGGTAAGATAATGAAAAACAGAACTTCCAAGTAAGTAATCGGATATTTTCCCTGCAACGCTTTCGAGCTCAACGAATCAAAATTAATCTGCACTAATCGATGTTTGTTTCATCCTGTCACACACTGCATACACACTATGAACAGTTGTGAATAGTGCTGCGATTTAGCTTCATTGGCTTCCCTGCCTCATCGCTGGCTTCGCTGATGTATCGATAACTCTGCGTCATAGAAATAGAACATAGAATACTTCTATGCTCTGCGTACACTAGGCTATTCAATCTACTGATGACGTTAGCGGAGCTCATGCATTGAGTCAGACCCCACAATCGTACGCTAAAAATGTTGATAGCATAGTTTTTCAATGAATAACAATTTCCCGGGATCACGCGCAAATTTCCCGGGAAACGGGAATCCCGAATTTGTGCTATTTCCCGGGAAATTCCCGGGATTGAGATTCCCGGGAGGAAACCCTAATCCCGACAGCTGTAATTGGAAGTTGACAATTAAAACATGCGTATTGAAAGCACCAAAAGGTCCAGTGAAATCTAACCATGCTAGTACTGTCCAGGTGTTTTTCAACAAGTATCGGGTGCGGGTGCGGTCCGGTTGTATTTCGAATAGGATGCCCGGGTATGGGTACGCACCGGTTGTATTTCGAATAGGAGACCCTGGATCGCTTCCGGTTGTCATTTCAATCGACTACCAGTCCATGTGTCCGGCCACAGCGAAATTTGCAGCGAAACAGACACATCCTAGGATCTAAGTCGCACCCTTTGCAATTAAAATGTTATGGTGCTGGTCATAAATTGATTGAATACAACAACAAATGCATTGATTGAAGAGGATATTGGGTGGAAACTTGTCACTCCTCTTCCGCAGTAACTCCGGATAAGTAGGAGAAAAGTTCCGCACCCGAATTAGCCCCGCTACTCAAAGTCCCGAGTGACCGTACTATACTCACGGTGGTGGTTCACTTCATCGACAAGGTCTTTTCATCGACAGGGTCTTTTCGCCGACAGGTCTTTTCATCGACAGGTTTTTTCGTCGAAAGGTCTTTTCATCGACAGGGTCTTTTCATCGACAGGTCATTTCATCGATAGGATCTTTTCATCGAAAGGTCATTTCGTCGACAGGGTCTTTTCGTCGAAAGGTCTTTTCATCGACAGGGTCTCTTCATCGACAGGGTCTTTTCATCGACAGGGTCTTTTCATCGACAGGTCTTTTCATCGACAGGTTTTTTCGTCGAAAGGTCTTTTCATCGACAGGGTCTTTTCATCGACAGGTCTTTTCATCGACAGGTCTTTTCATCGACAGGTCTTTTCATCGAAAGGTCATTTCGTCGACAGGTCTTTTCATCGACAGGTCTATTTATCGACAGGTCATTTCATCGACAGGTCATTTCATCGACAGGTCATTTCATCGACAGGGTCTTTTCATCGACAGGTCTTTTCATCGACAGGTATTTTCATCAACAGGTCATTTCATCGACAGGGTCTTTTCATCGACAGGTCTTTTCATCGACAGGGTCTTTTCATCGACAGGTCATTTCATCGGCAGGTCATTTCATCGACAGGGTCTTTTCGTCGACAGATCTTTTCATCGATAGGGTCTTTTCATCGAAAGGTCTTTTCATCAACAGGCCATTTCATCGACAGGTCATTTCATCGACAGGTCATTTCATCAGCAGGCCATTTCATCGACAGGTCATTTCATCGACAGGGTCTTTTCGTCGAAAGGTCTTTTCATCGACAGGTCTTTTCATCGAAAGGTCTTTTCATCGACAGATCTTTTCATCGACAGGTCATTTCATCGACAGGTCATTTCGTCGACAGGTCTTTTCATCGACAGGTCTTTTCATCAACAGGTCATTTCATCGACAGGTCTTTTCATCGACAGGTCATTTCATCGACAGGTCATTTCATCGACAGGTCATTTCGTCGACAGGTCATTTCGTCGACAGGTCATTTCGTCGACAGGTCTTTTCATCGACAGGGTCATTTCATCGACAGGTGGATGATATTCGCTCAAGAGTAGCATGCATCCATAGATAGCTAAAGACATAAATTAACTCAATAATTCATTGAAATTAAGCCATGATGTCTTTGAGCTTTGTCGCGAACTCCATTGTCGTCTGACTCTGGACATAGACATAGAAGAAACGACTTGTCGATAAAATGACTGACATTGTCGTCTGACTCTAGCAGTGACAAAACAGTGAAATTGACAGAAAACTCTAGACATTGATGAAACAGGCTGTCGATGAAGTGAATCACAATCATACTCACATAGCCGATGAAATGTTCATAATATTCTTTGACGTGAAGCTTTGCCTCCTTCACTGAGTGATACTTCTCCAAGTATCTCAAGAAGATCATGTAATCGAGAACCAATAATAGCTCCATTGTAGCTTTGTGTTGCTTATCCGGTTGATGTCGCTTGCTGAAATTGCGGTTTGTCTCCAAATAATTAAAACGCGGCGCTGTGGAAGAAAAATTATCGACATTTATCTTCCGTCGCAATTATCTTTGACAACTTCTAATTACTTCACAAGCTGATGATAATTATACATAACATTAATGTTCATCGAAATTTGAAGCATTTTGGCATCGATAACGCAGAAAGAAGACTAAACTCATCGATCGATAACGATGAATTGATCTCAGTCACGGCATATTTTAATGTTTAGAGCAAGGTGACCAGATTTCCTTTATCCAAAACCGGGACACCTTGCGAAGTAGGAAAAATGGGTCTATAGGTGCTTTACAAATAATGATAGTTTTTTAAAACAAACAGCGAATTTTAGAATTTGTTGGGTAATGTCGTCAAAGCTATGCTGTCACAATCATGGATTCATCGCTTCCATTCAGTCCATGTACATCATTCATATCTTACTTCGTCTTTAAGCGTTATGTTAACTGACTATTTGTAGCCTGCTTTTCATTTGTACCTGTTATCTGTGCTTGATTATACGTTTCATCTATTTCTATATTTCTTCATTTGATATTCAATTATTGATTGTCTACCTCGTTGTGTTCAAGACTCATTACCTCATCGTATGAACAATGACGGATACTTAATATATTTTCATCCATGCAGTACGTATAAATGTGTGTATCTGTAATTGTTTTTCAATACCTAGTTATGTAATCATACATTTCCTACTATTTTGGTTTTTGGCTTATTCTTGATCTCTGAACTGTATAATAGAGCATTTTTTGGTTTATGTGGTATATTGTTTGGTTCTGTATCCTTTATTTTCTTGGACTGAGGGAATCCGATTATATTTTATCATTGCATGAAGATGTCAACTATCTAAATATTTGAATCACTTTAGCGATTTTCTCTTTTCCAAATGTGAATTGTTTATGTATTCATCAAAATATTCTTTAACTTTATGATTAATCACTTCTGTGTCCGCGTTTCTTCCTCTTTATCCTTCCTCTCTCGTTGTTTCCAGTTTTCTGTACACGCTTAAGACTAATTTTGCATCAAAACTCTTTAGTTACTGTCATAGTTGAAATAGCAATAACATCAGAAATGTTGTTTATTTATGTATTTCTGTATGTTTTGGTTGAATGAAAGTCATGCAGCAATGGCTTTTCCGATTTTAAAACGTTGAGAAACTGCTGGCATGGTATGTCAAAATTAACCTTCATATTAAGCATTGTCTTGATTGTGTCTGAAACTGAATTTAGCACTGCGATACGGCAAAGCCGGGACGTCTGATCACCTTGGCTTAGAGCCATCAAGATGCAAATCCTACTGAAAAAAGTGCACATTTGATCCGTTTATTAAAAAGGTCAACTTTGCACCACGATTGATCCGCAATTACCAGGCTTGCCGTGGGAATTGATTTTGAATTCCCATTCCCATCCCATTCGCACGTGATTTTTCAGTATTTCCCATCAAAATTCCCATGGCTCATTACTCTTCCTATATCCGGTTTATGGTTCTCTTCTTTCGGACTACAAGTCGATTAACGGATCTTCGTAATTGAACTGATGAGATTAAGCGCTTTTAGTTGACCTATCTTTTGGATGAAAAAGTATTGGCATATCAATCTATCTTATTTTGTAATTTCCAAAAACTGCAGGTTTTTACCAATTATTAAAAATATCTATCATTTTGCTTCAGGGATTAGTCAATCAATAAAGACGACTTTATCGAAATAGTCTTCGATTATATATAGGCCTATACATGCACATATTCGCATGTCTATTCACTCTGATTCACTTCATGCGGTGCCGAACTTGTGATGAACATGGCAAACTTCTAGCTCATCGCAATATCATATTCAAGTTTACAATACAAGTACAGTGCCTGTATACAAGCAATGAAGTCAATACTTCGCCTACGCATATTTCTATGACTTATCAACAGAAAGAAACTACTGATTTGTGAATATGTGATAATACGCTCGCTCGCATCCCATGTATTTAGGTGCGGTGTAATTCCAATTCTATCTAACTTTGATGATAAAGCCACAAATGCAAAAAGACAAATTTATATTCGAGAAACAAACGTTCACTGAAAATTTGTCCAAGGATTGACAAACGTTGCTGCCAAAAAGGCATCAGACATCAAAAAATATCAATGGATTGATGAAAGCTACATATTATAAAAACTCTCCAATGTAGGCCCTATTATGTATAAAGGCCTATGAATGACAGTACTACAATCTAAGAATAGTAGATCTTCAATAAATTATCAATGGACTAACAACCGTTACTTCGAGACCCGCGTGATGCCGAATGAAGACCATCGATGGATTAACAAGCGTCACTTTGAAAACCATCGAGGCAAAAGCAAATACGCAAGAAAATATCAATGGACCAACAAACAAAATGCGGGTATAAAAACAATCATGAGAATAGCAGATACTGAAGTAAAATATCAATGGATTGACAAACGCAAAACGCTACCATGTGGCAATGAAGGCTATCAAGAGAATAGCTGATGCTCTAGAAAAATATCAATGGATTAGCAAACGTTTCTACGGGTATGAAAATCTAGAGAATAGCCGATGCACTAGAAAAATGTCAATGGATTAACAAACGTTGTTATGAAATATATCAAATGAATAACAAATGTTCATGCAAACCTAGGAACTGAATTATAATACAGTCTCTAACTTACAAGCATATTTTGTGTAAATCATAGCGCTGAGCTTGTCAGGCTTGAGCCTTTTTCGAAGCTTTGATACGAGAATCCCCGCCTCGCTGAATAGTCTTTCTACAGAAGCCGATGACACTGGGGTGGAAAAAAGAATTTTTGCACACTTTGACAAAAGTCTCATCTGTGGTCCTTTCTCTTTCCAAAAATCCTTGGTCGGATGTCTGGAGGCCACACGAATGGTCTCAAAAAGCAACATTTCTGTTTCAAGTTGTTCATGAAGCGAAGTCTTCATGCGCTTTGGGTGTGGAGCAAACAATGTCTCAAACGGATCGCTGGATGTCGAGGGCTCACGTTCCTGGCTATCACTGACTTTGTCCGTGGGGATATCAGATATATGCATTGAATCAAACACCTGATTCAAATAGTTCACAACACTCGATTTGAATCCTTGCATCTCCTGCTCCCATTCATTCATGAACACCTGCAATTCTCGGGTCTTTTTGCTGGAATATCTAAGAGTTTTCACCATATCCAAAGCCGTGCTGCAGACATCAATGCCTGACAAATAGCAAGCCGATTTTTGCAAATGATGAACCACAATATGGCCACAGCTTCTTTCTCATCTGGTTTCGTAGAAGGTAGGCACTTTTTCAGTAATCTGTATTTGGAACAAGTGAATATCCAAAGTAAGATAGTTCAGGTAAGATAGATGAGAAGTTGGCTCATAAACCTCAACTCTGTCAAAGAAGCACTTGACGGCTTCCAAAATATCCGACAGAGATTTCAGTGAAAGTAAAGGTGGCAAATTGTCAGATACATGACAGTCTTCTTCTGACAGAAATACAGTGTAGTTGTCCACCGCAGATCGAAGTCGAGAATGTTGAAAGCGCCTTGGGAGAGTCGTGCTTTTATCAGGAATAGCACGCTTCAGTCGCTTCGCATTTTGGTCGCGTACATTATAGAAAGATTCCACAGAAGTCAGATTAGACAGCATGCCACTTAGTAATTCTGGTGGAGACTTCTCGAAAACGTCTTTGACACAAGTCGACAAGGCATGTTCGGTACAACCAATTCTACTACCCAAGTTCAACGTCGTTGGATAACGGCCGTCACTAACTATAAAGATGGGTTGAGAGAGCTCACCCTGTTTTTCATCATCCGGTGACTTAATGCATTCTTCGAGAATTTTGAAAGTGAACGAAGCGTCGTGTGGTACATCATCGAAATCACAAATCTTAAGTGGATAACTGAACCAACGCCAATCTTTATCGAGTCCACAAGCAACAATAGCAAAATAAGAAAGTCGATGTTCATGTCTTCCAGACCAAAAATCAATCGTGCATGATACACCAGCATCCGGATCGTTGAGACTGTTTCTAAAATGATGTTGCAACTTCGCATGGGATTGCTCTTCCTCAGTCATTAACCCCGATGAAATGTAAGTTCGTCCGATGGAATAGTCATTGATCTTGTTGTTTCTGTGCGTTACCGAAGAAGCGAAGTTTGCGCAAAAAGATGCAATTTGAGCCATGGCGTTGATGGACACAGTCGGATGGGCACAAACAAGCTTCACTACATGCTGCTGCCATTGTTCTTTTGCTTCTTTCGGAAGAGGAGGCTTGCTTGTTGATGGAGCACGCTGAAAACTTCGGTTAATGGTGAGTTGATTGGACGTCGACGTCGCTGGTGCGCAGTTTTTCTCGAGATGGCGCTTTATTGCACTGACCCCACTCTGGTTGACCCACTGTCCTCTTGCCTTCTTAAACCAAAGAAACAATTTCTTACAGGCATCACAATAAAGGAAAGGAGCCAACAATGGTTTCCTGTCGTCTCCTGAGCTCTCGGCAACCGGTGATATGTCCACTTGCACGGCTTTTATCCTCGAATCAAGATTGGCACCACCACTGGTTAGTGACTTCGGTGGCGGAACAAAAGATACACGAGCAGCAGAAATGTGCTGCTGCAGAGTGTTTTTGTCTACTTCGAAGAACTTGTTCGAAGACATCGCAGCGACGACCTGCCTCAGAGTGGGAACTGAAGTTGCAGACGATTATAATTACATCATATAGCTCGGTTCCTCTTCGGTCTGCAGCCTAATGAATCATCGCCAAGCGTCAATCAGAGGAAAAGAATGTTTTGCGAGCTCACATTCCCTCACTTGAATTGTCAAAAGTTGCGTAAGTGAAACTGATCATGCAGTGCACGGGTCGGTCACTGACATGGATACTGATTCTCCTCCCGTCGGTTGACGATGCGAATTGACAGACAGCCTCAACAGATAATTACATAATCCAGGTTCTCTCTCTCTCATTCAAGACCGATATTAGTCTTCTTATAAGATTGATAGGCCAGGAAAAGAATTGTTATGATGATGGTTACCGACCCGTGTTTCGTCACCCTGACAGAATCATGCTTTTTTCAGACAAGGACAGCCTACTTACTGTAGACACACCTGTACAATGTACATGTATAAATGTTGTATTTTCACTTCAATCTGTGCGTCATTCATGAGCGGCTTTGCCTAGTCATCCAGTAAGATGAGTGCAACTAAAAAAGTGCACATTTGATCCGTTTATTAAAAAGGACAACTTTGCACCACGATTGATCCGTAATTACTGATGCGAGCATAAGAATCCGACTGTTCTCTTTGCATTAATTAGTGGGACTAGAATGTACAACAGATGTTTGTAGATGCTAGTTGAGCCAAATATATAAATAAAACCTATTGTGTAATTGCTAATCATTGCAATATATTTCTGCTACTATACACAGCTATCATCAGCCAGTGAGTGAATGATTTACATACAGAAAAAGATTTACAAAGTATAGAAAACTATGGTAAAAGAAGAGAAGAGAAGGAGCAATGCGGAAAGGGTGCTAATGGGCTACATAGTACCAATACCATAATCGTCTGACTCTTCTTGACTTCTGTGTTACGCTGCATGCCTCAGATGGCATTATACACTATCGTTCCCACATCTCAAGCAGCAAAACCTAATTTTATAAGAAACGAGAAAGACAGAGTAGCAGACCGATGCTCAAAGGATGCAATAAAAAATATGAGAATTATGTCAATGTCTCAATTTTCTCCTCAATTTGCTTTCACGATCTTAATTTTACTAACCGTGCACGCTTAAAGTGATGTAAATGTCCTGATTCGTCAGAATTCAGATTTGCATTTGCACTACTAAATGAAAAAATGCTTTCTGAACCCTCGCGACTAGTTCTGGCTATCACCATCAGTATTGAGAAAAGCAACCATCATTCAATGGTTCATTGCAAAATGGCTAGATGGAAGAGAAGAATTTTCAAACCAGGCTCAATTACAAGTCTGCACCGAACCCTACATTTAGGCAGTAAAGTCCATATTTTTATATCATTTTCTTCAGAAAATCATGAACTGTTTTCACTTGTGACCACAGCCTGGACTCAATTAACAGAAATGAAATTAAATAAACGATAGATCAAATTGCCATGCAAAAGATGTGCGACTGGTAGGATTCGAACCTACGACCAAGCTTAACTAGACCTGTGCTCTAAACTGAGCCACGAGCCACTTACGCGATCCGGCAGGATCAAACCCTCACCACCACCACACATCAGTTGTCAAGGCAATAATAATCAATGGATAAATAACACGTCACAATTGTGACCGCCGACATTAAGGCAAGTAGCGGGGATCGACTGTCCACCAAGTCATCTTAAACCATGTCGTGAATCCAATTAGCAACAATGAAATGAAATAAACGATAGATCAAATTGCCACGCAAAAGATGTGCGACTGGTAGGATTAGAACCTACGATCAAGGTTAACTAGACCTGTGCTCTAACCAACTGAGATGCGAGCCACTTACGCGACTATGTCAATTGGCAGGATCAAACCTTCACCACCACCACACATCAGTTGTCAAGTATGACACTTTTCAAAAGACATTTAAAAGTCATTATAACTTGTCTTGTTAGACTGCATCCGTAGTACGGTAGTGGTTTCCGTATTGCCATTGATTTTCCTTCAAATTGTTGACGTCTACACTTTCATTCTACATCTTTAAATGAAAAAAGTAGCCACTGAAAATGAAATATAATTCAAAGAAACTTATCATGATATTCTACATGAGAATATGAAAAAGTGGATGAAATTCTATCGTTTTGCAGAAGCTCTATCACAGTAAGAAAGTTACTTCTTTATGTTTGTTTGTTTCATCTTTTAAATGCACTCCAGAACACTAGCAGAAATCATTGAAGCACTAGCTATCAAGTTTATTCGAGCAGAAACATCCATTTGTTGCATGAACGATATATTCTGGAATACGATATATGGATGGAATTAACTAAAAGCAAAATTGCTGCATTGGCATGCCATATGCCTTGAATTTGCAGCCTGATTAATTAAATCACGAATTGCGGAGACCTTAGACCCTTATCAACAGTCCGGCAGACAGAACGAGTTTCTGCAGGGACCGAAGCCGAAAGTGAGACTTTCACAGAATGACGCACACCCTTGTACCTACTATGAATCGCTGCGTCTGCCGAGTTCTAGTGAGTTCCTCTTCTTGTCAGACAGGGTCAAAGAAAAACACATAATAATCCAATGCGACGCAGATTGCAGTTTTTGGCAAAAATGTAATTTTCTATTTTTCTGTTATCAACTGAAAAGTATTAAGTCTAGAACCACAATTTTTGGCATGATATATCTTCAGGTCATTTCGTATCATTTGCATTTGATATTATCATGCTTGTGCTTGGCGATGTACATCTGCATGCGTGAAAGTGGTCCAATGTGGATAAAGCAGACCAGCATGTTGATGTTTGCCAACAGTCGGAAGCTTGCCAAATCTGAATGTGTGTAGCTTCATATATAAATGAACATGAAAAGAAATGACTTGAAGGCATTCCATCTCAAAAGTTATGCCTCTAGACTTTTCAGTTGATAAGAGAAAATATAGAAAATTCCATTTTGATCAAAAACTTAAAGCTGCATCCCATTGGATTTGCATGTGTTTTTCTTTGATCTTGTCTGACAAGAAAAGGAACCAGGTATAACCCAGTAGACGCGCAGATTCGTAATAGGCATAGGGCAGTGGTGGTGGCAGCGCGTTGCCCGAGGGTCACTTGGTGGCCCGCCACCGATCCTCACATCCAAAGTGGCCCGCTGACATTATTTGGATCGGTGATGAGAAAATGGCCCACTCCAAATTTGACCTTTAAAGGTGCTTCTAAGTTTGAGGTTGATCTTCGTTAGAATTTGCAAAAGGAGCAACTAGTGATCTATTGAGCAATATGATGGCGAAAACATTTTCATTCGAATGCTCAAGCCATGCTCTGTTCGCAATGAATATCTTCTCAGTATGAAGGCACGCGACATAGCCATCAAGTGCGTGAGTACTAAGTCACATAGTGCTCGATACATTGTTGAGCATGTTTCATCACGTAATGAGCAACGTTGCAATTAGCCTATAAATACATAAAATAGGCCACGCATGAAGTAATCCAACCCCATGAAGATATGTGAAATTTACATGCCAACTTTTCTTTCAAGTATTCTTTCTGTACTGCACCAATTTTGAACTAGAAAGCCATTATCGCCCGAGTATCGTTAGGGGAGTCTATGAGTGGTTTTCGAAAGCCGTTTATGTTTGGGTGACGTAATCCCATGTATACCTAGGTCACATAGTTTAACCAGGTTTTATGTAAGTTATTTTACTTTGTACGGTATGTAGGCGGATAGATGTAATATTAGACCGTTATTTAGACATTTAGATTATAGACCGTGGTTATAGAACGCCATCTTTCGATGAAATAAGGCAATATTATAATATTGCTAAAAAGGTCATAATATCATCATTTAATAACACAAAAGAGCTTACGTAATTAGTTTGATCTATTCACATACATTTTAGAGTGCAAAACACAGCTTAGTTGGATACAATGATGATGCATACATTTACAAGTACAACTATGCCCTGTGCTACCACTATGCATAGTACAACAGTCCTTAAAATAACGCTTAATAGGGTGCTCAATAAATGAATTTTGAACATGCCTACTTCTGCCTTTTAAAATTGGTGGCCCGCGAGTCCTCTCCTACTACTTGTGACCCTCTATCCCAACTTGGTTGCCCGCCACTGGCACAGGGTGTACATCATTCTGTGAAAGTCTCATTTTCGGCCGCGTTCCCTGCAGAAACTCACTCTGGCTGACAACAAGGTAATTTGTCCAGTGATAAAGCATTATGTCGGCAAATGTAGCTTAGTAATTACTAACTGAATGGTCAAGATTGTACTTGGGAAGTATAATAGTTTGATAGCATAAAGACAGTTTTGCATTATTGATGTAATGATAGTGATGACAACCTCCTCTGTGAATTTGCATAAGCTACGGCCCGTCAAGACCCATACATTTAATTTCCAGCCCGCAAACCCTGGTAATTTTACGCATGAAGTGCAACGTGCGTATTTTCATGGAATGAATTGTTTGCTTTACGGCTATATGTGGTGTATGTAGAATGAAATAACCAATCAAAACGCTTCATTGGACCGATGTATACTGATCATGTGTATTCAAGTCGTTGCTTATTTTCAAGAAGAATCTATGGGAAGTTGCTTCGACAAGCTGTTGTTGTTGTCCACCGAGTTGTTGGTGTATCTGAATTATTCGAGAAGTGAGGCGTTGCTAAAAGAAAAGAATCCATAGAATCCATCGCTTTGGGCAGTTGAGGGTTAACCACGTGATCCAACAAATGTTTTTCTTTGTCGTGAGTTGTTTCCTGCAATTGCAAGACTGCAACTGAAGCAGCGTGGAAAATAACACATTAGTAAAAATAGTATATTAGTATACTAATTCATTTTCCTAATCAGGAGATACTGTTTGTTTATCTGCGACAATAACATCGGTTGTCATGACGCTTTCATTATTTTTACAGCAAATCGGTCAAGCTACCAGTAATGAGGAATGTCATATTTCTGCCTGATGATGGAAAATTCTGCCCTAAAAGTGAAATTATTATCATAAAAATGACAAATCTCATTTTGAGTTTTCAAATGCATGCTGGATCATTACATTATTGAGTGTATGAATCTCGGAAGCACATGGATCTACATAAACAAATGGGATTTTGCGGTGTTTGAGGCTCTGCAACTTGCAAGACGACTGGAAGTGCAACTTCAGAATTGTCGCTTTACAAACGTTGGGTGACAATCAGTGGCGTCTTCTCCGTACCTGCGAGGCCTTCGGCACATCCTCAAAACTTATTTAGCAACATTTATAAACATGAAGTGTCATCATTCATTTAAATTCGATAGCATCTCGTGATAGCTGTGCACAGCTTTCCGTCTCAAAATCAGACGCTCAACCTCAAGAGTGAACAGTTTTGCAGCACGTGCCTGAATCACAGCTGTTTTCTTCGAACAATTATACACACAAGCTAGTCGTGTGTTCAGACGGAGCACTGATGTTCAGACAGCGAAAGAGAGTTGTGTGCGTGTAAGGCAGTAAGCGCACGCGCCCGTGCCAATATTGGCTTTCCAGTCGACATAATGCTTTGCCTTCTACAATTTTTGCAATGAAAGTCTACACGATTCTTGATCGGGGCGCGGTGCCTAAATACAGTAAGGGAAGCGCAACACAATTATTCCTAGCTTCGCTTAATGTGAGCGATGCCACTACGTCAACAGTAGCAGATGGATGACGTTCAGACAAGACTGCGATCAGATGATGAGCGTTCTCCAATGAATGCAGAGTAATGCATCTGACTCGAACACCCAGATTCGGTAGAATTCCATAATTTGTTTTACGTGATTGATGTGACGCTATGCTTAGTACTGCAGATGAGATCATAAGCACGCCTTTCGTCCCAAGGGAATATACTGAAAAGATGACAGTCGTCAAGCAAGGTAGGCCAACATCTGATATAAAATTGAAAGTACTCACAGAGAAAGAAATACAGCAGACATTTTAATGCATCAAAATTTCAAACATGTGAGTGGCTGACCGGCCGTGAGAAACACAAGAAACTGCTGGCCTTGCCTCCTTTTTTCTCGAGAAAGTGTGGTCTGGACAGAGAGGGGACATAGTAATCTCAGCACCTTGAGTATGGCGGTTAAGCGACATGAGCAATCAACTTCTCATGTGCACATTCACTTGGCACTATAAATGTTTGTGAAATTGTTATTAAAAATTCAGCTTTTATGAAAATTAATGTAACATAAAAGTGCTTTGTATAAAAATAGTATTCCAATGCCGAGTGAAGGCCTATGGTCAGGGAGCACGCGACGCCACTGGTGACAATCTACATATCAAAATTAATAAGAAGCTCGCGTGCGAATTTAGGAAGAAAATGTCAGTACCTCTGGCACTAACTGTGAAAGATCAAAAATCAATTGTCTTAGCATTGTACCAACGCATTCACGCAAGGCACGCGGCCAGGCGGGTGACTCGCCTTGCATCCAACTCTGGTCATGTCACAAATTACCACACACTGAAAGAATAGGATGTCATAAAGACAATGTCATAACTGTATTTAAATATGAACTTAAGGTATAATGAGTCCATAATATTATTTAGTTAAGGAAATCTAAGTTTATTTGGTGAATCATTTACCTATGAAAATTGAATCAATCCACATGTATAAATATAGTTGAATTCTAACAGGATAGAGTGTATATATGATTTTAATCATTCGTAACTCAATTCTACACAGTGATTTTATTGACCGTAGACTGAAGCATCCCATTAGCCAATGATTTAGACAAGTGTATGCTTATGATAGCAAATATTCTTGCAGTTGGGATATTCATTAGAAAAATATAATGGTTTGCGGAAAACACCAACTGTAATTTCAACTTTGTAATTTCATGACTCGTTACTTGTTTTAGCTTTTTTAGGTAGCAACTCAAAAGTATCTTATTGTGAATTGATTTTTAGTTATTATTTATATTTATTTGGTGTCTTGTAACTAGGTCATGAACAGTAATCTTGGTGACATGATTGATGATTGTCCGATCTCTTCCATTCCATCAGCAGTGATCAAGTCGTGGGTTGTCGCAAGAGACCTTGGATATTCGTTCAAAGCTATAGAAACTGTAACAAATCTCAGTGAAAATATCAACGCTGGTGATTTAGTTGATCGACTAATGGATCTAGATGAGCATGCTATGAATCACAATTTGGATCGTAGGTGGATAGAGGATTTCTCCATGCTACACTGCAATGATAGCGAAATTAGGAGGATCAAATTGGAACGATATGGAAAGAAGGAGACATCTGACAGTGTTTTAATAAAAAGTTCTCCCAATAAAAGGGACTTCAGAAGGAAATTAGAAGAAGAGACATTTAAATTATTATGTGAACGGAACTGCGTTAAATGTTTTAAACAGGAACGATCCCTTCTCTTTTTGCCATGTTCTCATAGCGTTATGTGTTCTACATGTTATGTACCCTTTGAAACTTCATCTTGTCCCCTTTGTGATGAAGAAATATCTTCAACAGTCACTGTATATCGTGCATGATGAGTCATCATGCAGGTCTGTGATTGGTCACTATTGTGTCTTTGTTTGACTTTTCTATATAAGGAGGACATTGTACCGTTCTATTTCAAGCATAATTTGAGGCTAATACAATGTCAATCAGCATGTCGTTCACTACCAACATTCCCATTTCAATAATTTACCGAAGTCAACTCTTCACCGGCAATATATTTTATTCTGCCGTAAATATAACTGGCCATAAAGCGGATTTGGTGGATCTGATGGAGGAAATAGTGAAGTATTTCCGCTGCGGAGAGGACGTTGTGGTGCAGAGAATGTTAATGAGAGTCGTGAACAACGCTCTTACACGAGTTGCAAGATTTTGGCTCAATGAAGTATTTCGCCCACTAGCGCAAACGGAGATTGTACCGGAATACTCTCGCTGTTGGTGCAGCAGTATCCAACGGAAACTGAACACATGTCTCCATGACATTATCACCTCCAGCTACTATGACGAGAAGGGTGACAAATGTAAATTGGACTTATTCAGTGGACCGCCATCAGTAAGCATCAATGTGGCTGCTCAAGGACATTCTGAGGTAATCAGTTTGCGGGCATACTATGCCAATATTTTAAAGACTTTCCATTCAAAGCCCTGCTGTATGTGCTGTCTAATTTCAAAACATCTAATGAAGGACATTGAGCAGCTCATAACTGCTACAAATCAGACTCTAGCCGATGTGAGTGTATATCAGTTTCCCTCTACAACTTGTTAAGTGTTTTATGTAATTTTATAAGTACCAGCAACAAACTCTGTGTGAATGCTTGTAAACTTTTGTATATAATGTTGTAAGTACTAAGCAAAAATTGTAATTGTATTATCTATTTCCATATTAGAATAAAAATGTCTGTAAAACGGAAGGCATCTTCTCGTCAATCGAAACGGTCCTTCAAACCTTCAAGTCAGTTTAAAAAGGCGTTGCGAAAGTTAAACAGGATACATGATAATAAGAAGAAGTGTAAATTGATTCAAAATTCAAGTGATGATTTCATTCGTGATTTAGCTTTTGCAATACACAAATGTCTACCTATTTACAAGCCTCTATTGAATGCTGGCTCTTTGAATAGCATAAAAAAGTTTTCAAATCCAAGGAGTAGTGATAAGAAAAGGCGAAACTTAATTCAGCGCGGTGGTGGTGGGTTTCTAAGTATGTTAAATGATATTGGAAACAGTATCAATGGTGTAATCAATAGTCCGCTTGGAAGGATTGCAGCAACTGCTGCAATGTTAATATAAGGTTAGCGAATCATAAAGTGACACGTCATCACTTTGATCGATGAGTCATATATAGGTGTATATAAGGAAGACGCTTTAATGATATTTTACCACTTTCAAGTGACAATTCATTTGCGCTGGTTGAAAGCTCCGAATTAGTACTTGTTGAAACATGACTCAGAAAATGTATACAATCAGAGAGGAAGGTGACGCTTTTGAGCAAGATCTCTTGAAGCTTCGTCCGACACGAAAGGTGCAAGGGATTGGAAATACATTCTACTTTCAAACCTTGAATTATGGTGATGATGGCTTTTATCTTCAAGTTCCATTCTTCCACAGTAATGGTATGTCTACATCAGGGTCTAGCAATATGAGACAAATGCGAGTGACTTTTCCAAAATGGCAACAGGTGATTCTTAAAACTATTGACTCTTTCGCGAAAGAATGTGTTGAGCTGCCTGAAAGTGCTCCCACTCATTGGAGAAAGGCATTAGAGGAAGGAGTTGGTTACAAGGAATTGCCGGAATTCGATACACTGTTTTTAAAACTATCGGATCATTTTCAAGCATTCGATCTCTTTACAAACGCGATGGAATGTGAGGATCTCAAACGGGGTCGCTATATGGGCTTAGTGCACGTTACCGGACTTTATATTGGCTCACATGGTTCGACTGTTAAAGTCGCATCTTTAAAAATGAAGGTTCTTCAACTAGTCTATGAACCACTACCAATTGATAAATGTTTAATTAACATTGATAAGACTACTTCAAGTGATGGGAAGGAAGAGAGCAAAAAGCGAGGGCGGAAATCTAAAGATGGGAATCCTAAATTGAAGTTGAAGCGCCAAGATGCTGACTTGAAAACTTTCTATAATCCTAATTGTGATGAGGAAACAAATGTTTTGATTTGTAAATGTAACTTGAAAGTTTCTATTCTGAATGTAAATAAACGTGATCTGGAACATGTGTCTGTCTTGTTGTTCTAAGCAAAATTAGCGGGATGATGAGTTTAATGTTAATGGAATTAAAAGATGACAGATTTTCGTCTATTCACTGATCGCACAATGTGTGTCGCTGGACCAAGTCAGTCCGGTAAAACTACATTTGTAACTGAATTGCTACAATATAGAAATGAAATGTTTAACAAGGAAATTCAACAAGGAATGTTTAACAAGAGAGTCAAATGGTATTATGGATTATTTCAACCACAACTACATTCTGCACTTCGCCAGAAAGGTTATGAGGTGAAGCAAGGGTTGCCATCAACGGAGGATATCAAAGCAGGTGACTTACTAGTATTAGATGATCTATTACGAGAAAGCAAATCTTCAAAGGATGTAACTGAAATGTTCATTCAAACTGCACATCATAGGGAAGCTTTTATTATCTACATCACCCAAAACATCTTCGATGGAGGGAAAGAGCAAAGAACTAGAAGTTTGAATACATATTATTTGGCAATATTTAAAAATCCAAGAGATAGCAGTCAGATACATCATCTCAGTAGACAGATATTACCTCAACAACCTAAAGTACTTTCAAAAATATATGAAGATGTAACAAAGAAACCACATGGTTATCTATTTATTGATCTAACCCAGGAATGTCCGGAACGACTTCGATTTCGAACAAATATCATACCTAATTCCGCTGAACCAATGACAGTTTTCTCGGTTCACAGTTAGTTTTAAGCAATGTACTTTGTTGCCTTATTATTTTCAAACATGTCGTATTCAAAGATGGTAGTCATTCCTCAAGAGGAGTATGTACAATTGACTACATTACAAAGTGCACAGGAAGTCAAAAATATAGATCAACCTATTACGAATCAACTTAAGGAACTAACACAAAAGGATATGGAAATTCAGAAGATTAAGGATCCCTATCGACGAATGCAGTTAGCAGCTGAAAACATTGACGAGAGGCGACAGATTCGTGACAAATTGCGACGATTTATAACCTTGTCAACACCTCGACCATATCGTGTGCGCGCTGAGCGATTATTTGACTTCATTGATCCACATGTGAAGTTCAATGAGAGAGGGGAGATAATAGATGAAACAACTGGTGATGTTATTAGAAATAGTCACATAGATGACCTTCTACAATATGCTGTCAGAGATGTAAGGCGAAAACTAGGTGCACCACAAGGGTGGACATATTTTCAGAAAATTTTATCTGATCAAAATGTACCTCACAATATTATTGGTGGACCGACTGTGAATGAATTGGATAAGGGTCACTTACAAGATGGATCAAAGAGTAAAACACCCACGATGGCGATCAAGCGAGAGCTTCATGATCCCGATGATCTGCAACCAAAAAGAGCTACTAGGCGCTCAATGCGTGTTGCGAAGGAGTATAGTAAATATTAAGCAAATATGAATTAAGCCTTGCCTCTCTCATATCATATCGTTACAAAAATTTTGCTGTTGTTTGAAATCTGCGCTCGAAGGTAAAGCAGAAGAGGGTATAGAGGTTGATATCAATTGTGTTAGCAGTTGCTGTGCGAGTAATACGCGTGCAAATCAGAACAAAGACGATGAGTACAGCAGTGAAACTCAGAAAGATTTATTACGACTTAAATCATCCCGCAAGTTTCAGTCGTCCGGAGGTTCTAGCTCGTGCAGCAGGTGTGGGAATAGAGAAAGTCAAGAAGTGGTTGAGGAGTCAACAGACTTACACTCTTCACAAAAATGCGAGAAAGCGGTTTCCAACAAGAAAATATGTTGTTAACAATATAGATAGTCAATGGCAAGCGGACTTGGCTGACATGCAACAGATATCACAGTACAATGATGGCTATAAATACATCTTAACCGTAATAGATATTTTATCTCGCTATGCTTGGGCACGTGCGCTGAAATCTAAACGAGGACCAGAAGTTGAAGCGGCTTTTCAGAGCATTTTCGATCAGGGGCGTGTTCCGCAAAGAATACAGACCGATCAAGGGAAGGAATTCGAAAACTCTCATGTTCGAAGTCTCCTTAAAAGTCATAATGTGGAATTGTTTAGTGTCAAAAGTGCTTATAAAGCTGCCATGGTTGAGAGGTTCAATCGCACACTAAAGACAAAAATATGGCCCTATTTCACTGCAAAAAATACACATGTTTGGGTAGGTGAGCTGCAGAAATTTGTTAAGAATTACAATGAAAGCTACCATCGAATCATTAAGATGAAACCAGTTGATGTTACCCCAGATAATGCGATGGATGTATGGCTTCGATTGTATGATAAGAAAGCGAAAAACATTTCCAATGAAAAGAAAATTAATGTTGGTGATAGAGTTCGGATTTCAAAGGTTAAGTCTACATTTGAGAAGGGGTATCTACCTAATTGGACTGAAGAAGAGTTTTTTGTGGATGAAGTAAATACAAAATCTAGACCCACCATGTATAAATTAATAGATTACCATGGCAATCCAATTGAAGGAAAATTTTACTCTTATGAATTGCAAGTAGTAGACAGAAGTGAAGAGGTGTATATGATTGACAAAATAATTAGGAGGAAAGGTCGTGGCAATCAAAGGAAATATCTAGTTAAATGGAAAGGATATCCTGATTCATTCAATAGCTGGATAACGCACCAGGATCTACAAAATGTGGAGGTGGGAGACACTCGTAACTTTTAAGCTAATATAGCATGTGACTTCTTCCATATATGAGTTTAACATGTCTACTAACTTCAACATCATTCTTCCAAGCAATAGCAACCCCAAGATATTCCCAAGTAACAAACCATCTCTATACTCTGTTGAATTCGCTCTGCATAGACCCCATGAAGTTGCTCTAACTGAAATTACTTATTACAACGATATCAGTTTGCTAAAGAACAACTATTTTGAATTACATAAAGAAGTGCGACAGAAGGATGATTGCTTTCGCATATTTCAAAATAGTCTACATGGTACATGGGCTTTTCATCATCTAACTTTACATCCTTTTTCAACATCTTTACCATCTGTCCAAAACATGATTAAAATTCAAAAGGCATTTGCAACGTCAACTTTTGATTCTAAGGTTCCCACAATGAGCTTGCAAGATACAGAAAAGGAAATCGGTAGAATGTTTGAACGAATAAATGATCTCTTCAAGCTGACTTTGAATAAATTCTACAAACCAGTCATAAAGGGGTCAACAAAATTGATGAAGGAAGGGAAGCATGTTCTTCTTGTATTAGGTAAGGATTTGAGTCATACTTTTGGGTATTCCAGAACAACTTTCTCATCAAGGTATTGGTACAATGGACGTGGGTGGAATTCGGAGAGGAAAGTCAATGATTTTAAATGTAGAATTGTGTCATTGTATGCATTACAAAAAAGGAGCATCCGAGTAAAAAATAAATTTGAGGTCATTAGAAGTGTTGAAGACTTTGCAAGAAAGTTTCAAGGATCAGTGCCAGAAACGTTAATGACTTGTAAATATAAGAAAGAGAAAGTAACTTTATTTACTGTTGAAACGGAGGCAGAATTTATTGTTTTTACTAAAAAGACACCATTGGAAAAGTCTGAGTCCGCTGTTATTGAATTCGGATCTGAAATGATTGGGATGTTTAAGGGCCTTGAAAGCGCACCTTGGTTGATAGAATTAAATGATACATTCAAGGTTCAATTGTCCTCTTCTAAACTCAAAGCATCAACAAATGCTTCATGGGATATCCACGTATACAGCGAAGACATATTGGGTGATGAATTGTCTACTTCCAGTGAACTTGTAAAAAGAGTTAATTTGAACATTGAAAGCTTGAAAACGCCATCTGAATTGTGTACGAAGTTAAATGAATTTGGTGTAGATTACCTTGATGCAGATGAATATCACTTTTCTTATGATCCACATAAGAAACGCATGATTCTAAAGGTAGGGAAGAACTCTCTTATCAAGCTGGATAGCGTGTTAACGACCACATTGGGATTCTCAAAATCAACTATTTATGAGGGCACATCAATAGGCGATACAGCCCCATCACTAGAGCGTGATATAAGTAACTTATACGTCTATTGTAACATTATTGAATATACAAGGGTTGGCGACATTGAGGCCCCACTTCTGCGCACATTTCTTCTCTCATCTGTAAGGAAGCAACTAATCAATCGAGAATTTTTTAACACAATGTATCTACCAATCAGCCGAAATTTCATCAATAGAATTGACATATCAATTCATGATGACCCAGGAGAAGTAGTACCGTTCTGTGGTGGTGTTACTGTTTTGACCCTACATATTAGGTCACGAGAATAAGCTTTACGCTATTGTGACTTCCATAGTTATTCAATAGTCATAATGACAGGCATTTACAGTAGACCATCATATCAGAGCGGTTATCCCGTGTTTGTTGGAGGTAGACGACAAGTTGGAGGAGGCATATTTGGTGCACTAAGACGTATGGTTCTTCCAACACTCAAAAAGTATGGCGTACCAATCATGAAGCGTGTTGGAAGCAGGGCTTTAGATTTTGGTGCAAATGTTGCAGCTGATGCGCTTCAAGGTGAGGATATCGGTGAATCTATGAAAATGCGTGCACAGCAATCTGCCATAGACGCATTAGATGATTTAACAAAGACGAGACGTACATTTCGGGAGAACCGTAGGAAGTCAAGACAAGTTGGATCCGGTCGAGTTACTAAGCAAAGACGCAGGAAAAGTAAAAAGCCGACTAGAGCAGCACGTTCTAAATCTAGACGTCGAGTGAAAACAAGAAAGCGCAAACGAAATTCCACAGCGACTAGAAACAAGTCAAAACGAAGGAAGACAACATATTTGTAAAGCTAATACGATGCAGAGTATCAATTCGGCTTTGTGTTTCTTCGATTCTCCCCCTCATCAGACAGACATCATCTCCTCAACAATTGTAAACATAGTCTCCACAACAAATATCGATGGTAACCAGCAGCCTATTCAGTTTGATATACCTGCCAATCCTCAAGATTATATTGACTGTCAATCCATTGATTTAGAGTTGTGTATACAAATTAAGAAGACTGATGGTACAAATATCGATTCATCCAAGGATAAAGTGGGATTAGCAAATCCTCCTATTGCCAGTCTGTTCTCAGATGTGTATCTAATATTGAATGACAAACAGATTGAAGGAGGGGATCGAGCATATCCATATGGAGCATATATACATACAATGAATCAATTTCAAAAGCAAGCTAAACAGTCACACTTGCAAGTTTCTGGGTGGTATGATGATCAGCAAGGGAAATTTGATGATGTCTCAAATACAGGGTTGAAAAGACGAATGGATTGAACAGCGGATTCAAAGGAATTACACCCGTCTATCTTGATTTCTTTCGTCAATCTAGATATCTGCTATCACAGGTTAAAATGCAAATAAAATTTATTCGTGCAAATCCTGAGTTCGCGTTAATGGCTTTTGGAGCTACAAACTATCAAGTCAACATAAGTAATGCCGTGCTCAATGTAAGGCGAGTAACAATGAACCCGTCAGTCATCAACGAGCATGCGACAGGATTGAGGAAAAACAATGCAATATATCCAGTTAATCACAGTGTGTTGACAAACTTCACAATTGGTGCGGGATCATCCTCACATGCCTACCCAAATCTTTTTCCCACTGCAATGCCAAAGACGGTGTATATCACATTTGTGGAAAATGAGGCATTCATTGGTGCTTTTGAAAAGAATCCATTCAATTTCCAACACTTTAATGTTAGCAAACTAGCACTCTATCAGGATGGGAAATTTGTATTTTGCAAAGCATATGAGCCTAATTTCAAAGATGGTAAATTCGCACGTGAATATGGTTCTACTTTCACCGCCCTCAACATGTTTAATACAGATGATTCAAATGGAATTACAATGGATATGTACAAGAATGGCTACTTCTTCATTATGTACAACCTCACAGCAGATGCAGATCTAGGTGGTGAAAGCGTAGGAGTTACAAAGCCTGGAAATCTACGACTGGAGGTATCATTTGAGTCACCTTTGAAGAAAACAATTACTTGTCTCATTTATGCTATCTATGACAGCAAAGTTGAGATAACAAGAATGAAAGACGTGACTGTCAGCCCTATGTCTTAAGCAACATAGAAATCTTGAGGAAAATGAGGAAAGCAAATCCCTACTCCAAGACAATATTTCTCAGTCTTTTCTAGAGATAATTTACCTGATTCAATTCCTTTCTATCCTTGTTCGCTTATCATCAATACGGATACCAACAATCTTCCCGGAAAACATTGGATTGCTGTATACATCAATCGTTATAAAGTGGCCGAATATTTTGACTCTCTTAATCAACCTCGTTTACATGATATCGCATTATGGATGAACAGGTTCTCCTGGACTGTTAGGAAAGTGACATCGTTCCCACTTCAAAGTAATACATCTCTAATGTGCGGTGGCTATGTACTCAATTTTGTCAATGAGAGACCATTGAAAAATAACTGTAAAAGTGCTTTAGAACTATTTTCAAAACACTGTGATAAAAATGATGTAATTCTTACTAAATATGTCGAAACAGTTTTGAAATAAAGTTTTATGTTGTATCATTAACTTGCTCTCTTTTTTCCAAAACAAGGGTTTATAAGGAAAACAAAAATATGTTTATATTTCATTATCTATTCACATATATACAAAATCTACAATTTGGTTTTCATGAAACATTTTTTCAAATCACATATCATGGGAGGCACATCACTTATGTCTTTAATGCCGGTTATCACAATCTTTCCATTATGGAACACATGAACATGATATGGATGCCAGTTAGTCAATTGAGCTGCTGGGAATAACTCCACTTCATAAGTTAGATTATGTGATGATGTAACTTTACGGAAATCATAGTGATAGTGTAATTCACATAACACGGTCATTGTCTTCACTTTCCAATCAGATAATGAATCACCAAGTAAATGTTCCAAAGTTAAGTGTAGATATGAGAGATCACCCTCCATGACCCTTCCAATACATTGGATTGTTCCATTTGGAAAGAATAGGATAGTGAGAGATCTATCCTTCCTCTGAATCCTCCATGTTAACATTGAGGGTCTTCCAAGATGTAAGCTCGTTGTCGGCTTCAATTTGCGTTTTATCAGTAACCATTGTTTTCGGTTGGGTATATTCCTCTCGATCTCTTGTAGATTGAGTTTTGACTTTGCTTTTGTAGTTAACATCCGATTTACAACTTCCAACCGTTTGATGTCCTCCATCTTTAATGAATGACGTTATCTGTGGTAGTATCTCCCTTGTAAAGGTTTCCCATGTGACGTCACTGAAACGAAAAAATCGATATTCAACATCTTCACGTTTTGTAGAACAGACGTATAGTTTGACTGATGAATCACACTTTATCCATACCTTGTCATCGAGAGGAATCTTGATCCTAGTCTTATGGTTGTCAATGAGATCCGCAAAGTCTTTCAGTGAAGGCAATGAGTCAATACTAATGCAAACGCCACGATGTTTTCGATCACTATTTGCTATTGAATGACGAAATGCTATTCTTTTAGAATTTGTTATGTGAACGTTTTGAACGTCACTAAGTTTCCATGTTCTAATGTAATGAGGCATGTTCCGAAAGCTATGTTTCAAATTTAGGTTTAATGTTTGCCTAAAGTTTGTTATTTTATTAGCTCAACATATCGGAATGATGTTGAGTACAAATTCTTCACATATTCATTCACATTAGGACTACCTATTTATTAGTAATCATTTCTACATATCGGAAAGATGTAGAAATTTTAATTTTAGTAAGACTACTTATGTATTAGTAAGTGTTGCTACATGTCGGAAGATGCAGCAATCGCAAGATCTATTACAAGTGGAATATTATATTGTTTTTATTTAGACTTATTTTACATCACCTGTGACAGGAAGGCATCTCCTTCTCTTCGACGGTGGGGGAAGACCTAGGCTGTAGTATCCATATGGTAATGATAAATTTTTATCCAGCCAAAAGCGCTTATCCTCCCAAAGTGAATGACCTCGCTTCCTAAATGATTTTGTGCTTACTATGTGATTTTTTGAATTTATAATTGTCATATCTTCAGCTGTATCATTCTCACTATAATAGACACTCCTATAGTCATTATGTTTCAATTTTTTAACTGCTGCTCTCTGAATTCCTTTTGAACGTTTGATGCTATGATTCGTATAGTCTAGATATTTCATTGAATACATTTTTGGTTTTAGTAGGATCATTTCCTCAAGCAACTTTCCAGCGCACTCATCCTTAAAACAACCTAATCTAGCTTTGTTTGTAGTTAAGTATAGTCAGTGATGACTATCATAGTTTGAAGAGTCAAACTTTTCACCGAAGTATAGAAGTATATCTTCCAGACGGACAGATGGTGATGTGTATAAACATAGGAAGAAACTGTCGGTGTCACCTCCACAAAGCCGCGTTCTATTTATCAGTGGACACCCTTTTAGATCATTGTAATATAATTGATACATTTCCAACTTACTATAGTCAAGTACTGCTTGACCAACATATATTAATTTATTTAAAACTATTGAAGGTTTGTACATTTCCATACCAACCAGATCTTCATCAAATATTTTGTGTTGAAAATAGAGAGGATGATTTGATAATTTCAGTAGTTGTTTCTCATTGTTGACTAAATTAATTTTTTTCCTTCTCCTTACATTTTCCATTGTTTTACCATATAAAGAATTATTTTTCAATTTGTAGAATGACTTTTCGAAGTCAGTGTTTGATTGAGCCCTCTTTTGAGAGTTCATATCAATGTATGTTTTTAACCAAGGCTTTTGTGTGAATTTTATGCCACTATGAATCTTCTTGATTCTCATGCCCATGGTCAAGTAAAATTTTAAAATTGAGTAGTGGACTACATAATTTTCCCTATCAAATTGATGGAGCAGAAGTTTCTTGATAGAAGAAAAATGTAAATTTGGTCTTACTTTTTCATATAGATTTTTCATATAGTGTGAAAACATTCTCTTTTCAATCATCTGCATTTCTGGAGCTAATGGGAAATCGGCAGTGTCATCATGAATGGCTGCAGGATACTCTAAATCTAATTAAAAAATGTAGCCGATTTCACCATCATCATCTATATTTTGAACATTTTCTTCAATTATAAAATTATCTAATTCACTTTCATTCAACCATTTGAAATTTGAGTGGGGTAGATTCCTACTGAGTGAAGAACCGTAAAGGTTATTAACATCTAAGTAGGTCAAATGTCGACTTTCATGTGTATTATTTCCTAATTCTTCAATGCGTGCACGCGCTCGGTGAATGTTGGTGAAAGTCATACCCCCTCTAATTCCTCGTTCAAATAGATTGTACATATTTTCATCTTGTATGTAGTGTGGGGGATCATTGGAAGAGAAATTTAGTGCTGAGGTAAAGCTAAGATGTGGGAGACTGACAAAATGTACAGGGTCGACTTCATCCTCACGTTGACTCAATGCTCTAAACACCTCAAATATGTCTGCCAACAATAAAACATCTAACTTCAGATATGCCAGCATGTAATCACCAAATGTGTTACAATTAAATTCAATCCATGCCTTGTTAGCGTGTTCATATTCACTATCGGAACAGTGCTCATGAGTAAGATCATTATAGAATTCAAATTGTGGTGGTAGACAGTCTTCCGTCAACGTGTTTAAGTTTTTGAAGTATGAATATGGAAACACTCCCTTCCGATATAAATCATTATCACTTAATTGTGGAAATTCTACCCTTAATGTCTCTACATGCTCATACGTTTGCAAGCCCTTGGCTAATTCACTCAAGGATGCACTTAGAAATTGATATGAGTCTAAGAATTTTAGTTTAAAGTATACTGTCTTCCCTTTGTATTCATTTACAGGGACACTGGCGGATAAAGTTATATATTTTTCAGCAGTTGCTGTTACAACATCTAATTTCCAAGATTTCATTCTTCCAATCGCTTTATAGCAAACGATGTGACTATCATAATTTTTAAAATTGTGGAAAAATATGGGGAGTTCCCGTCTGTTAAGTCTTAACCGGAGATTGCATTTCCTACATAATGTTTGCCTATATCGTCCGGTGATATGATCATGATCACGAACTTTTATGACTTCATCGCTGAATTTCAATTTACATTTGTTGCAACATTCTGCATTCTCATGGCGTGCTTTTTCATCCGCTGACAGTGACATTGGCTGCCTAGTTGTTGCACATTGGTTGTCATATAAGTCTTGGGCTACAGTTTCTAAGTGGTGCAAGAAACCAATAATGCAATTTTCTCCCTCAAAGAGATAATACTTGTTTTCAAATTTCGATTGAAGGGCATTATGCCAGACATGGTAAGCTCCAATGGCCGCAGGTTTATGTATTTTATTATCAATGTAGCACTCTATATCTGCATAAATTAGTTGACTTAGTTGATATTCCATCAGAGGACTTAGTTGATATTCCATGCTACTTGTTAGTACTTTTAGATCCGATGGCATTTTTTCTATTTGTGCTTTTCCTCGAATACAAAACTGGAAGTGTCGTTCTAGTGTTGTCTTATATGTGAATGACTGAGTGCATCTTTCGCAGAAGTATTTATGTCTTTTTAAAGTTCTCCTATACAATCTTGACAGCTTTGGAATTCCACAATAGTGTGCTGCTCCATTGTTTAGAATTAGCAAAATATTAACCGTTTGCCTACCAGTAAAGTTACTATTGTAACGAACACCTTTGAGTCCATTTTCATAAAAGTGAATGTTAATTTTAATATCATTATTTTTCTCAAATTTTGGAATATCTTTGATTGATACTGGTGTGGAAATGCCTTCCATATTTAGCTCAGATGTCCACTCACTATATGATTTTACTTCATTCCTTGAATAAGGTACTTCATTATAATGCAATATTGATAAAACTGCATATAGGAAGCAATCATTTGCATTTGAATTAACATTAATGACAGCTTTAGAGTTTTTAACTTCTTTGGTAGAGGAAATGATTGTCCACCTGACAGTATTGGACTTGTTATTACATTGAACTCTATATTTTCTACATCATCTATAATCCAATTGCTACCCTTTTTGTGAAGGCTTCAATATGATTTATTAGACTATTTAGATGATCCTGAAACCAAGCATCATAGTCATAAATATAGTTTGAGGATGATGAGGTAAAGTGTGCGAGAAAAGTTTCTTCTTCTTGAGGATTAGAACGGACATAACAAATTTGTGCAATCAGACGACCGCGCAATTGATAGCTCCTTAGTAAGTCAGACACTAAATTCCCTAACATGGAACGCATGCTTTCTAAGAATGATGTTATGTCCACAGTAGGTGTTGTTGGCGTGATATCATACACACGTGCATGGCCATTGAGTGCGCTTTCGCTGAGACTAACAGTTCCATAGTTATTATGCATATTCATCTCACTATTTGTGTTATGTACATTCATATGCTGTCGAAATCTACTTATAGAGTTATACGTTTTGCCACACCGAGAGCAGTATTGCATAAAGTTTGTATGTTAGTTGAAGCGCTGGTTGTTGGCTTAGGAGTAGATCTATTTTGATTATTTGAATTTGACTCTGTTATGCTATCATTCGGTTTATTATTGCATACAAGTTTATGCCTCTTAAGATTATCCATCCTATTCGTCTTATATGGACACTTGCTACATTGATAGGTTTTTCCTAACTTACAAAATTTTTCATGTCGTTGCAAATTGCCTATGAGAGTGAACACTTTTCCACACTTGGTACAGACAACCATGATTATTGATGAGGATTGAAATTAGCAAGCCCTTATATACATCTACCATCTAATGACGTCAGCGTCATCACCAGCCAATACCATATGTTCCGATCTGTTGTAAAGACAAAACACATACAATTTCAAAAATTTTTTTTTCAAAAAAGAAGAAAATAGAAGTTAAAGTAATAAATTTACAGTTTAACACATTTGACAATACCACTATGGTAGAGTTTTAGGTGACTGCAGCTGTCACTACAGCCACCCAAATCGTCCATCCTCGTAAGGCGCACTCTTCTGATGCCATTTTGGGAGCATTCGAGGTGCACAAGCGTTTCTTTGTTATGCTGTTGGCTGGTGGTTACTTGGGAGGCCAACAGGAGGTTTGATTGAGTAATATTTCTTAGAGACTCAATCAAACCTCTATTGTCCTCCTTCAACTTAGCCTCGCGGGCCTCAACCTCCTTTAGGCGCTCTTGGCAACGACGGAGTTGCACCTCAACGTCTTGTACCTCGTGTTGTACCTCTTCTGCTGTCGCGTCGAGATCCACATCGTACTGCCGAACAGGGAGAGCAGCTGGAGGTGCGGGCGCAGCAGCGTGAGGGGAAGGATCTGCGACCGGGATCGGAGAGGAAGGAGCTGCGGCTGGGATCGGAGAGGAAGGAGCTGTGGCTGGGATCGAAGAGGAAGGACGCAGTGGAGATAACGGAGCCAGTGTCATCATCGGCGATAAAGGAAGGCGCACACTCCAGCTCGGAGAAGCCCGGATGTGGCTGAATGACACATCCTCCTGAGATGCACACATCGCGGAGTCCTGTAATCGAAAGAAACAATTGTTTATCATCTATTTAGCATTTTACCATTGATGAGATACAAAAGTGAATTTCTTTTACCTCCGGCTGGATTGTGACCTTCTGACCGGTTCGAACCTCTGTCTCACGGGGCAACGAGTCATTCTAAAAGATAAATCAATCTATTACAAACAAAAAACATATTTTAATAGAAAATTCTGTACTCATGCAGTTGACCAACTTTGATACTTACATTTGTAACAGGATCATCATCCTCATCGGAAGAAGATGTCGGGGAAGAAGTCGCTGACGACGTTTCCTCATCAGATGAAGTCGCTGACGAGGTTTCATCGTCCTCTGATGAGGACTCCCGAATAAGATACGGCTTTTCCTCATTATCTTCCACCGATATACTGGTCACTGGCGTCGAAAGGAAACTTCGATGCTTCCTGAGGGACAGCGATCGCACAACCTGCAGAGAAAAATAATATAACATGTTCGCAACTCATTGAGAAGCATACATGTTCTTGGAAATACTTCATGCATTGAGAAATATTATTGACAAATAACTAAACAATGACACTTACGGGACTAGGAAGACACTTCTTCTCCGGTGTAGGCAAACGGGGTATACTGTTCACACCTGTAAAAAGCTGAAGAAAAGATCATATTCAATTTCACATAAAGAGCTAATGAATAACTTTAATACTTACATTTCTCAAGCATTCAGTCGCTTTCTCCTCTTCAAAACTGACACAAGTCTGTTGAGGCAACTCACTCTGAAATGTTGTGACAATGTTTAAATACTTTTTACATGGTAGAATAATTAATGGAGTAAATGTATTCTCACATTTTTAGTGACGATCTTTTTTTGAATTAAGACCTTGGTCTTCTTAGGAGGAGGCATCTCATCATTATCCTGAAATATTTAAACGATATATGTTTTTATGCATAATGGACCAATAATTAATTTATTCGGTTTTAAGAACCTATCCTTTGAAGGTATTATGTATGATTGGCAGAACTCACCTCAAAATCACTTAAGGTGTCATCGATGAGCTGTCGTGACTTGGGGGCTTTCTTTGGGACTCGGGACTTGACGGGTTTCTTTATTGCGGTAGGCTCCTCCACCTGTGAAAGGACACCTTCCATCGGCCTCTCCTTGTTAAATAATCGCTCCAACCTCCTCTTTTCAACCTTTGAGGTGAGGTTGATGCCCTTCCTCCCATTTTGCTGAGCACATGGCGTGTGCTTTTCAATGAATGCCTTAGAGGCTTCGGTATTTGCCTTTTCATTGCTCCGTTTATAGTACCTACAACTTAGACAGTACAGATACGTACAGTCACTTTTGAAGAGGCAGTTCTTGTGACCGCTCTTATTAGCATGACGCACGGGCAATTGACACGTTTCACAGAAGTGAAAAATTAGGCGCTGTCGTGCAAGACTCTCTTGTCGGACCATCTCTATGGAGGAAAAAAATTTGATTATAATTTTATCTCTTATTAAATGAGAACTCATTTATATATCATCAACAAAACTTTATGAAGTACTACCTTGATATTGAATACATCTTAGAAAGAATTGAAATCTGAAGTTGAAATTGAAACCGAAAGTCCAAAGTTTAATTTTCATTCGAAAACGGTTTGCTCATAGAAAGAGTTGAAATTTACAAGTAGCTGTCTTGAAATTATTTAATTTCGAAATTAATTTAATGGAATGAAAGTGAAATTTCGAAAATTTCAACCAATCCTCAATTTGTTTAATTAAACAAGCTTGAATTTTATACATCTGTTGGCAGATGACAGACTGAATATTTAAAATGGATGAAGGCTTTATTTAGGTATCTTTTTATTTATTTACAAACTGTGAAAATCTTGTTGATTCAAATACACTTACATTTAAACTGATATATTCATGTCTCTCGCTCAATGACTTAATATAGGATGAAAAATTAAAAAAAAACATGGTTAATAATATAACATAAAGTGTTCCTATCCTAAAGACCAAAGCTTCTATATTTAAGGCTATTTGGTTATAAAAACTTAATAATGTTCCTACTCCCGAATATCCTATAAAGTAGCAGAACATGACAATGAAACTCACTTCAGAATTGTAATAAGAACCGGAGAACGGAGGAACGAAGAACGACGTCTGCTATGAACACTGAATAATTTGAAAATGAGTGAAAATTCGTTGTGTGCAACTTCTTTATATATGAAATTGACAAAGCAACTATGAACAAAGACCTTATGACATCACATCCTGGAATTGGTACGGTCAAACAAAATTGATAACTCAAACAAGAATTGGAACAGGTTGTTTATTTTTAACCTTAGAAATGGAAGTGCCATCATATGTGTTGAAAGATTTCTACATGTAAACAGTAGAGTGAATTCAAAGTAATATGAACTGATGGACTCATGTATTATTTGATATACATGTTATTATTAATAGTCATATAATGATTCATATTTGAAGATATAAAACGTGTGATTTGAATAGAACATTAAATTTGAATTAAGCGCTAAATTTCGAAAATTCAAATTTCGCGCCAAAATGTGAATTATCAAATTTAAAGACTTTTTTCGAAAATTTGAATTTCGCGCCAAAATTCAAATAATCAAATTAAAATACTAGGGTTAGGGTTAGGGTTAGGGTTAAGGTTAGGGTTAGGGTTAGGGAAGCAAGAAGAGTATCTATGGCACCCGGAACCATGCGCGAAGCGCACGAGAAAATTTATTTACCCTATAATCCGAAAAATTTCGAGGGCGCGAAATGAAGTGTATGAAGGTCAAAGGTCAAGGTCAGGTCTAAGGTCAATGTCAAGTGTAGAGGATTGTATATTATGGTCATTTTTAGTTGTAAAACTTTAACTTTGAAAATTTGTAAACTTAGTCATTTTTGTAAAAAAACTTGGAATTTTTTCAAGTTGCATACAGATGCATACAACTAGGATTTTTTCATCAAATGGATACATACAATATATCATTCGAATGCTCTTTTCATGCTGATTCTAATGGTGTATTGTATGACACATGTATGACATATAACTAGAGAGATACATGTCTTTAAAGAATGGGCTAAAAACTTAGTGAATTTAAAAATCTAACATTTGTCTGCTTGCATACAGTTGCATACAACTAGGATTTTCCCATCGAATAGGTACATACCTTATATCATTCGAAAGGTCTTTTCATTCTCATTCTTATGGTGTCGTGTATGACACATGTATGATATCATCCTGGACTGCTACAAGCATTTTAAAATTAACAACATAACTGTTTCTTTAAAAGTTATATGTTCCTATTTATTTCAAGTTGAAGTCTTCATATTTGCTTTCTTTTTGTTTCAATTCAGTTATTGAACATCATTAATTATAGATAGTTATTCCCCTTTCCCATTCAGACCTTAATTGAAGACCGATTTGTGAAATGATAAAACAAGTCTGTTCATATATACAAATGAATATTAAATGAAGAGATTAAGAAAAAACACACTAAATGTCATCAAGGTAAGGAAAGGGTACAAGTTTTTTCAAGTCCACTTGCACATGGATCCTGGTCTTTTTGGGCGCACAGGGACAGCGACGTGGTGTGACAAGGTCGTTGACCGAAAATTCGAGAGCGGTTGTGAGGTTCCGCTCGTTCGGCTCCATTCGCATGAAGACCCGTTTCGTGTGGTATTTTTTCGGGGCGTTCTTCACTTTGACCGTGACCCTCCCATAAAGTGGCGTTCGCATGGACTTCTTATTCATGTGACGCATCGTCTCGATTGATACGTCACTATCTTCATCACTCGAGTAGTCGGGCGATGCAGGGGCTTGGGTGAACACCACCAGCTCGTTTGGTGTTGTCGATCGCTCCATCGGAGATTGGGGAGGTGTACTGGTACGTTCCACTGGCAAAGTGGTACGATCAGCAGTACCGTTCTCAACTGCGGCTTTCTGTTTGCGATCCATTATGACTTGTAGATTTAAAATAATTGTAACTTGTAAACGTGAGGATTAGAACCTTTGATAAGAATTGGTACAAACCTCGGACTTATATACTTTTTAAACAAAGGAAATCCTAACAGCCAATCAGAGAGGTACCGAACTTCCCTAAAGAATATATAACTATATAAAGGATGTCATTGTTCCAAACTGTTAAGTACTTATCCTCAACGTTCCATAACAAGAAGCATGTCCTCAAAACCACTATTTTATTTTCAAAATGACAGCCAAGTCATTATGGGAGGTCAGTTGGACATGACCATGCATCTCTGTTGCGGCTGCAAAGTGGCCCTGTGGAAAACCTTGACTGTGTCAGCACTTCAAAGGCGGAGTGGACTACCGGTGAAGTGTCCGGTACACGAGTGTGACCATGACTTTAGTAACAATCAGACATTTCATGAATGGTGTGATGACTTCCTGAAGATCATGGAGTCGCCTGAGGGACGTGATCTGTACCCATCCTTTATTTTTCATGCTTAAATGAAACTTACTTTGTAAATCTTTTGTCTTTTTCATTTTAAACATAGTTCTGGAATTGGTTTTCTTATTGGGGAGCAACTAAATCATAGCTGCACAGTTTCACATCTAAATAGTGCTACATTTAAAATAATTGTCACAATAGTCGCAATTGAGCAAACCCATTCAAAATCAAACAACGGACGTCTATCGGTACGTACCCAAGTGCTCAGAACCAAACCACACAAGTTCGATCATAGACGTTCCGAAACACAGTGTACTCAACCGATTGTACCAAACACATGTACCTATCCAGTAAAACAGTTCTCATATTGTTCCTATTCATAACACTGAATTATACATGTACCTATCCATGTTCCTATTGATAACACTGAATTATACATGTACCTATCCATGTACCTATTGATAACACTAAATTTTACATGTACCTATCCATGTACCTATCCCTCGCAAGTAGGGCACAGTTTTCACTACTCAGATTGAAGTTTTTTGGTCGAAAAGATTCAATTTTTTCGAAGACTTGAATCATAATTCTGTTCATGAAACTTCAACTTAATTGACTTTTACATTAAATACTTTAGGATTCCTATCACGAAACTTTCCCTCCATTTGATATTTCATAAATCTCATACTCCTTGTACATAAATATTGAGATCTCGTATGGTATCGCATGGATTGTGTGCAAAAACTCGAATAACTTTTTAGTCTTCAGAAACACAGTCTCAGAAGAAAACTGGAAAACTGAATCCTCTGGAGCAAAATTTTCAGTGTATGCCTAACAATTTTAAATGACACTTTGACTACCTCTATGCTCTTAGGTCAGAATTGGAACCGTTCCGGTGCAACCAGCGCCGGTCAACGGTCTGGTCGCATTGAAACATCAAACCGGTGCCTGACCCATCGGTCATTCGTCGGTCAAACATTTACGGGGGCACCATGAGCCCTTCTTCAGTATCCTTGCCATTTAATAAATTTTAGTTGATGTCAAACCACTAACTTCACCTGTTTTGATAATGTTGGTACGTCAGCATGCTTATGGTAGCTCTGTTGGATTGTTCATTGAACGGATCTTGTGAAGACAGATTAAGATAACATTTTGATTAAAGAAAATAAACTAAATTTGTCTTTCGGCGAAAAGATGATTTGCTTTTGCTTTTCTACAATATATTTCGGCGAACAGCCCTTCTCAATCAGATTATAAATTCATGATCTGATTGAGAAGGGCTGTTCGCTGAAATATATTGTAGAAAAGTAAGAGCAAATTATCTGTGCGTCGAAAGATAAATTTAGTTTCTTTCTTTAATCAAAAATTGCTGAAACGACTCTTCTACTACAATAGCTCTTGTTGGAAAAGCATTGAAAGTCTCATAAACATCTTAATTCCCAATCTATAAATGCCACTTAATTATTCAGAACTCACATATATTCATGGGTTTGGCACTGATTGAAATCAATGTTATACAAGATACATTTTTCAAATATACATTTTTCCCCGACAGCTATATTTGTAGTCTTATCGAACTGAATTGTGGCATTTTACTAAATTAAGAATGTTGGAAGAGCATCAAAATGAGGTTTTCGGTGGATATATAAAAACACTTATTATCTTGTTACTTATTTGCAACAATACACCGGATAGGCCTATATAGTCCATAGTTGTCATAAAAAAGTCAACCTCTGTGTTTAAAAGCATCACTGTAACTTCCATCGTGCATAATCAGAAAACAAAATGCAGCTATCAAATCATTAGGGCATCTCAACGTAGCTTTCTGTCAATTATGGTTAGGAAAGGAAAATGTCATTCACAAGAAAGTTAAGAGATATCCTTATGGAAGCTGAGCATTGATTTGATTCCTTTTCTCCATTTGCTACAACTTCCGGCTGACATCCCTGTTTGCCTTCCTATTGCACAAACTTGATTTCACAATCTGTCCGAATATCCTTATATCGAGAAATCTATGACTTGACTATTTGCAAAAACTCTCACGAAGCTAAAGGGATTTTAAAATATGTGGCCTAATTTCAGACGGCCGATTTCACAATGTGTTGCTAGAATTTATCCCATTGGTAAATCACTGCTAATGTTGGCTTCATGGCGATGTGCGTGGTGAGCCTCTTGGCCTTGCATCGTTTAAGGACGCGATTAAGGTTTTGTTGATCAATAATGAGCATGAACATGCTGAGGATGTAGAGATTCTAAGCGTGATATCATCAGTTGCCAAGCTAGGAATATTTTCAAAAATAATTTCGAACGCAATTAGCGGACGCTCTCGGCATCGTACTACGAGAGTGGTGCCATTGAATCATGTTGATCTCATCTTTCTTTAGTCACTAATTTCGGGGGATAGAAGATATTCGTTTAAGTGATCACTGGAAATTGATGGGTCTCAATAGCCATTCATGAAATAGAGCTGTTGCTTTGTTCATAAAATTTAAGATATTATTATAGTACTACATTATCAACACGATATTCCGATACATGCAATAATATGCCTACAATTGATAATGTGAATCTTCAAAAACCAAGTAGTTTATTAAAATAAAATCAACGCATGCAGCGAAAATAACAATGAATTGTGTAGAAGGAAAAATCCTATTGTGCGTAATTTAGCTATGGTGCAATGTGGAAAAAGGAAGGCAACGATGTGTTGGGTGATGATGATATCTGTATAAATGCATGTGAAAGATGCTTTAGAAATCTCAGAGTATATCTACATGTGCATTCATAGCATTGCTGCCCAGACCATTTCAATTACGCACAACAGTATAAACATAGATTTCTTCGGACAACAATGTAGGACATTTTCAGGCGCTTGCGCGCCTTCAAAAATCTATGTTATATTGCGAGAAAGTCCAGCTCAACACGCGCGAAAGGGTGACTAACACAAGACATCATCTTCCCTTATTAGTAATTAGTAAAAGCATGTAAAAATGATTGTTTTCCAGTGAAATTCGTAACATTAGTTGGATATCCATGAAAAGCATTGATTAAAGGAATAATAACCATCTGTGCACGGCACAGAATTAGAAGGGTCGTCTCTTCTTCCGTTTGACTAGAAGGGAAGCATTGGAACATGTAACGTAAATGAAATGGCACAATCTCCTAACTAAATACCATAGCAATCGAACAATAAGCAGCCAGTTCAACATTAAACACGCCAAATTGTGCAAAGTTTCAGTGACTGTTATCAACCGGATCACACAGCAAAGAGACACAGATGCAATCCGCAAGCGACGCACGAATATTTTTCCTATCTCTGTAAGGTATTAAAAATTTCTTTTTGCCCACTTGTTAAGTTCATGCATGTGCCATCATTTTGAATCAGTTTGCACTTCTAGCAAAGTGATGCGATTAAACAATCTAATTCTGTGGTGCACGGCATTAAATTATGATAATGAGAGAAAACAATGAAAACCGTTTTGTCATCACCTGAACTGAACTCTACTTGTTTATTGTTGATTATTAATGAATGAAATAGGGCCTATTAGAAGATTCATTACCACTTCAAAGATATGTCAATTTGCTTCGAACGAATTGAATATTCGATTACCAACCAATCACATATTCGTCTCAGAGAGAGTCTTTCTGTGTTTCTATTCATCAATGTCCCCAATCTACTTGCCTAGTACTTGTCTCAAGTCAAGATGATTTTCTCGTCATGAATTTTCATAGTTGTCATCGTACAGGAATTTTCAGTTTGTGAGCCAGGAATGTGAAGAGACATCTGAATGCAAGAACTTCGTTCTACCTACATTTGCATGCATGTTGTTCGTTTTGAGTACAGACATAAGTGTTCGACATTCGGATTGTTGACATGCGCCGTTCAAATTGTCCAATCGCTCTCATTCTGTCTCTATTGTACAATGTTTTCACATGTGTCTCGAACGTTTAACTCATGGAAGGATGCACATGTTTCCCATGACGAGGTAGAATACAACAATGAAGAAGAAGAAGAGAAAGAGCCAACATGTGGAATTTCCGGTCCGCTTCTATGCGCCGCATTCCCCTATCAGTTTTCCCGACACCAAACATGTGAACATATGGACATCTCGCAACATGGAAATGACGTCAGTCTCATTCGAAACAGCGAATCTATTGCAACGTCGCCGAAATTCGGATGGAGAGAAACAGCGTCGACCCCTCCATGCAACATCTGGCACCCCAGGGATCGCCCACAACGATGGAGTCGGGCTCAGTTTCAGGCTCAGCCCCTATCCGACCACAGCCGCCGCAATTCCCGCGTTCCAAGCGTCAACCGCGTCGTTCGAAACGGCCAACAACTGAAACTGCATTTGCCGTAATGGGTCTTGCAATCAATCCTCAAGTTCTTGGGGCTTCTGCAAGACTGTTGCGTCCGTTAGGACTTGCCGCTTTAGCTATTTTGATTAGTGTGACCATCGCGGGAAAGCGTCGCTGCTTTTGTATCCTTGTAGCTCATCTTCAAAATCGGAGCTGTGCTACCAGTCAGCATCCCAAAGGCCTCTGCTCAATCAGTCTTCTCAATTGGGTCGGAGACATCAGTGCTTCATTAACTTTCTTGGTGGCTCCTTTTGTAACTAATGTCTTATTAAGCTCTAAACGCGCCTTCGGTCATCAAATAATGCAGTTTGTTTCTGTGTTTGCTTTCGGCTGTGTCATTACTGGATTCGTACGCGACCCGGAATCATTAATAGCAACTGATTCTGTCATTCAAGGTGAGCATCAGACGATCATTTATTTTATCGAAGAATAAGTCTCAAAAAGTAGATTGCGCGGTGCAGGAAAATAGGTGATCACTTATGTGTAGTTACCACGTTCTCTCGAATATAACCCTTCCTCGAATAGAGACAGTCCTCAGATGGAACCTGCCCTCCCTCAAGTAGAACACAATCTCAAGCAGAAACCGCCCTCGAAAAATACCCTCCTTAATATAGAACGTGCCTTGAATGCAGCCCGCGGTGCATTGTCTGTCAAATATTTTGCAATTTCTGGTGGGGGTTTTGGGAGGGCAGTGTTTGAGGGCAGGCTATATTTGAGACCGGCTTGTATGATTAAATGTTCTAGCTTATTATTTTACTGCAGCGATTTTCTACTGATGAATACAGACATTATGTACATTGATGACGGGAAAATAAAAAGGTACAGGCGAACAGGCGATAGGCCGCTGATTGGCTTGCCGGTTGAACATATTCTTAACTGTGCTAATTGTAAATCATTGGGCTACCAAATCATATCTGGATCATGTCCCTGTTTTGGTTCAGTTGACTGCCTAGTAGCCCTTAAATGACCTAGCGGTTGTAACGCGCTGCAGAACCTGTGTCAATTAAAAGCTGACTGCGTTTTGCAACTACAACTGGCTATTTGTCAGCGAAGTGGGTACTCTTCGTTGCAGGAATTCTACAAGTACGCTGACAGGGACCCAGCACCATAGAAATAGATTGTTTATCTGAAGTAGGTTAGAATGAAAATTGACTCAAGGTCGCGGCACATTCGGGGGAACTAAATTGGGGCATGAAGAGCCAATTAAAAGCTTAAATTTACGCATGTGACTGATTCCAATCCAATGATACAGCCGTTGACAAGTGTATCTAAGCGAAAATGCGTGTGATTTATGTGCCACTATTGTGCATTGCATGAAGCTTAACTGCCATTCTAGAGGTTTTATTGTTATCAATTTCTATGACCAACACCTACCAATTATCGATCACTGGAAGCCGCCATCATTTAGGTGCCGTTATCATGACGGCGCACCACGACGTAGCATTGTTTTCAACGTGCATGTTCGCTCCATAGTCCCTCATTATTACAGTGTCGTATTTCTTTAATCTATCAATTTCATCCATGTAGCCTACACACTCTGCTGCTGAGGATATCTTTAGATATAATAGAGATGAGTACATAATCAAGGATCAAAACAAAACAATAGCAACCGCTTCCAGGCGCTAACTGCTAACGCGGCCAGTTCGAGGACTGGGTTCGATTCCCAGCCGGCAAGTCACATTTGGAAGTAGCAAGGCGCATTGAAATATCATTTCGACCTCGTGAAAGCCGGAGGCATTTAATTGCTAAATCACAATGAAGACGGATTTGCTCATGAACGCTATACATGAACATGCACAGTACCTCCGCGACATGTAAATAATAATAATAATGCTCTTTTATTCATCAGAATGAAAATCACACAAGACAAGGTGAAGTTGCACAAAGAACATTCATGTATACGAGATTGAAAAAATCATTTAAAGCTCGTGAAGTAAGGCACATAAATTAATAAAAGTACATCAGCAAGAAGTTAGGCTCAATTAATTAATAAAAGAAATGGCTGATAGCGGAAGGACCATAATGAATCAATAATGCGAAAAATATTTGTTTTCTCTCCCGAGGAATTTTAATGCCAACAAGTTAAATAATTACGAATAAAATATATATACACACAGCCGACGTTTCGGATCCGGACCCTTTCTCAAAGCAAGGCAGCAATAAAATCAGCAAATCAACCAAAATCAGCATCCGATTATACATGTAGAGTGTAGTACAAGTAGGCACAAATCGTCTCTCTGACCTATATAGTTGCATAACGTAGTGATGCGAATGCTGTAACAAAGGGGGTAGTAAAAAATGAAAAATGTGGCTAACATTTTTGATTAGATGAATTTAATTCTAACATTTTAACATAGATGAAAAAACTGTTTGTCTTCTCGTAGAAAGGAGTAGAAAAATATTGCAATCACAATGCAGTCCACACACACACAATAATGGAATTGCTTTTGAGTCTTCTCCAGCTTCCGGTCACTCTTATCATTGATGCCGATAAAAAGAGGATTGCAATATTCCAAGTGCGGCAGCACGTAATGTTTGTAAACACAAATGAGGTCATTCTTCGGTACAAACTTTTTCAAGGATCGGATTAGGAACAAGCTCTGTGCGGCAATCTTGCGATGATTATCGGTATGAATGTATCATGATAGTCGCTGATCATAAGTAATACCAAGAAATTTGAATGAATTGAGGAAGGACGTATCAAATGCGGATGACTGTTTCTTCATAATCATTATCTTGGTTTTATTTTCGTTTAAGGTGAGACCGTTTTGTTGACACCAGGTATTTACGTGACGGACTTCCTCATCAATAAATTGTTGTGTAATTGTTGCAATGGTAAATTGTTGCGTAAAAAAATAAAAATGCTTGCATTTAATAAACTTGCATATAAATACACTAAGTATTTATTACTATAAAAATGATCAAATTTCTTGCTTTTTTATATATTATTATTTACATTCTTTACCATCATAAAAAGTATAAAATTTAAAAGCGAATAAACTACATTGAATGACTACATCGCATTTGTTTCCAAAACGTTTACCATGGTGTCGTAATATGTTATATACCAACCTTGGTTATAATGAAAAAGCCTATAGGCCTAACCACAGAAACAAACTAATAATTGCTCGTGAATTCAGCTATTCCAATTTATTATCTATGTTCTTCTCTTCTGTTTTTCTGCAGTCAAATGACAATGATGCAACTAACAATGCATCCATGAGAGCACAGCACCATAGAAGACTCGAACCATGGACCTTCTGCATCTCTTTGATGAAGCGCAATCTTTAACCAACTGAGCTATACTGCATCTGTTCGTAGTCCAGACGCTTTTAGCAATAGCGACCACTAGAACATCACATTGTGCCACTCAATATGCGGTAATAGGATTAACAGCAATGAAATTAAATAAACGATAGATCAAATTGCCATGCAAATGATGTGCGGCTGGTAGGATTAGAACCTACGAACAAGGTTAACTAGACCTGTGCTCTAACCAACTGAGATACGGCCACTTATGCCACTATGCCAATTGGCAGGATCAAACCCTCACCACCACCACACATCAGTTGTCAAGGTCAATAACACGTCACAATTGTGACCACCGACATTAAAGCAAGTAGCGGGGATCGATTGTCCATCAAAGCATCTTAAGCCATGTCGTGAATGCAATCAACAACAATGAAATTAAGTAAACGATAGATCAAACTGCCATGCAAAAGATGTTTTTAATAGCGGATAGATTATATTGAACACGGCGGATGATATAATCATTTTAAGAATCATTCTAAAATTTGAATTGAAAATCATTTTGCTGAACTTAATGATACAACTTTAATAAAGATAACATCAGTTATGTAGATGAGAGCATGTAAACATCTGTAAACATACACTCTCTCTCTCCCTCTCAATGGACAATAAAAAACTGGATTCGTCTGTCGCCCATTTAATGACTATCAAAGATGTATTTACGAGGAGAGGACATTCAATCCCGCATATCAAATGGATTATTTTGACATAGGAAAACAAGAAATAATGGCTTAAGGTGAAGGTGGGAACGAAAACGAATGTAGAACTGACATAGCTTAATTGTAAGAACGTCGTTAAAAGAGAAGAAATGTTATTCAAATAATACACTCAAACACTATTGCTCTTCTTTCTCCCTCTCTACCAGTCTCCAGCGCTTTCTCCCTTCGAAGCATACATATCTGCGAAAATGTAAATCAACCAAAATCCATAGTATCGAGGAATTTCCTCATTTCAGGAAAATTTGCTGACATGCTATGAGAAATTTATTGTGTAAACAACATGCGCATCCGAGAGATGGTGAGATGGATGAGTGAACATTGTGGGAGAGACAGAACCAGTCTCATCAATTTTGATATCAAAATCCGCATGGACTCATAGGTAGAGGGAGCAAAATGTCAGATGCGCACTAGCGGTTTAAGAAGTCACAGCCTAGTATGTACAATGACGAGCTGACGTGATGAGTGTCATGTCGCACTGACAATGAAAAGTATGAGTAGTTTGATTTCTTTGCAAGTGTGATGCAATGGATTTTTCCTTATGCATGGATGGAAGAGTTTTCTTCTCCTATCCTGGAGACGTAGGAAAACTATGACTTTTGCATTCATGCAAAACTTTTCCGTTCATGGAGAAAAATCTATTTGCATTGCTATTTGAAAAGTTGACTTTTCTTCACTTTTCAGAGACAACTACATGTAGAAAATAATCTTTAAATATCTATTGTTTCTGCAATGATAGCCGCCATAGCTATTTTCTTGAGAGGAGAAATATCAACTTCTCCTCCCGGCAGTTTACATGGGAGATATCTTTTCACTCTCACACAAAATGAAAAGAAATTGGATTATATCTATTCTACACCTTTTCCATCTCTACTTCAGTAATAGATAATGGGCCTGTCCTATAACGTGTCATTAAATAAAAGATAGCTAAATGATGGTCTTTTAACTGTCTTTTAAAATACGGTGTTTATGGACGTGTCATTTATTTGGCGTCATTTAAGTGTCATAATCAATAAATGAAAGGGTGTCCATGAACACATCATAAATTGCTCTCATACTGGAACGGAGCTTAGATGAAAGCAAAATAGATTATAGAGGGTAGAAGCGGTATGCGACCTGGATTTACAGATTTACTACAGCCTCGTCCGGTATCCCGGAAGTTGTCATGACTCTTTCATCTTAAATGCATCTTCTCTAAATGCTGAATTCAACCGCAGCCGTCCTGATGGTTGGATCCTCGGCGATTCCGGCTATCCCGGTATATCGGTCTTCTTTCTCTCTTCCTGTATCTTCTTCCATTGATCCGAAAGATTTTTCTTCATTCGTGAAGTCTCATTTGACCACTTGGATTTCACTTGGTCTATGGTTCTGTTGTTCCCAGAGTTAGCGTTCAATGAATCTACCAACTGGTTATACAATCTCTTCTTTTGTGTGATGGTATCTGAATCAGATTGTTGGCTCGTCAATATGCTGTAGTGCTCGCTGTAGAAGTTCACCAGGAGATCTAACTCAGTAGCTTCCCAACGGACGTTCCTGGTTTTCTTCTTCCCACTTTCTGTGACCTTCCTCTGACTTCCTTTGATGACATTGTGTTCAGCTTCAAACGCAAGATTCGACACTAATCGTTCGAGAACTTGTGCGTAAAACTCGCCACATCACTTAATTCATATTCAAGAACTGAATGATTTTGTCTGTCTGACATCACAAAACGTCAAAGATGACGTCCTAAAATCGTAATTCACGTGACAATTTTGAGTGTTAATGAAAGCGAAGTCGCATCCACTTCTTTATGACAGTTAGATGACAGCAGAATAAAAGTCAGCTGAAATGAGGGTTTCATGTACACCAAAATCGAAGTCTGTTTAACTGTCATTAGCGTGTCTTCATTAAACTGTCTTTTATGCTAAATGACGGCCAAATAAATCACACGTTATAGGACAGGCCCAATGCATAGATTTGAGGTCATTATTGCTATAATTACCGAGAGCCGAAGGCTCGAGGTTATTACGACAAATAATGACCAAAGAAATCTATGCATTATCTGCTATAATGCATGACTTTTTTCATAGAAGTCTGCACCAGGTTAATAATTTCCAAGCAGGAAAATATTTACATGCTTCGTGGAACTTATTAACCTGTGGACATAGAAAGCCTTGCAAAATCATGCATTATGATATTTCTAAATCGATTTCAGATCTTTCCAAATTTCAGATATCTATCAGAAGCTTAACTTTGAAGATATCTGAAATTCAATTGGAGAAATCTGAAATCGATTTGGAAATATCTGAAATAGACATGGAAAAGGTGTACAATTAGCTGTCCCTATTCATGAACATGAACAAGACGAATGATTTCATTCATAGACATGCACAAGAAAAAATTATAAAAGTACCTTTTCCGATCGCTTCACTCTCTCGGCTTAACAAGATATCCTTGAACAGAAAAGCTGTACTTTTCCAATTCCAGGAAAATAATCATGTCCCTACACGTAATAGGTAACTCTCGCTTATACGGAGTATCGGTAGTCCTACCATTCATGCATTTCATGTATGCTATGTGGAAATTCATTCATGTTTAATGGCATAAGTTGACCAAATAATGTCATCCACGACCGGCCGGTTTTGAATACGCTGACCGGTACCGGCCGGCCAGTTTTGATTACGACGGCCGGATGGATCGGAGCCTGACCGCGCTAACAGCTGGAGTTATCTTCAACAAACAGTTCATTCAGGGACATCTATGATTAATATAAAATATCTGAGGGAGCTGAACTCCCACAGCATGCACTGGAGGCCGGTGATTTTGGTGAGCTTGAATAGTGACGACAGTGCGTATCTGGATAAAACCATGAACAAGCTGTAAACATAATTCATTTCATTATTGTAAAATACACCAGAATCCCGCGGAATTGATTGCTGTACATCATTATCAATACGCACGGACCAATGTTGCAGGCAAGTCGCCGGAAGAATCTGTGCAGTGTACATCTGCAAGTCTGTCATTGATGTTTCATTTCAAATAAATTGTGGTTTCTATATTCACTGATTTTTCCGCGATCTTAAATCTGAAGCCTCCTCCAATACATGTCATTTTGATCACTTGACTTTTTTAAGAGTTCTAGAGCAATGGAGCGATATAACATGAATGATATATTTCCGGCTTTGAATTATTTAACTTTCATTGACTGAAAACAGATGACTATTTTTATGACAGTGATGAGCCATTCTTAGTCATATTCACCGAAGAAATTCATGCCGATTTCGTTATCAACTTGAATCCTCATCAATGCTATTGCTGAATAACCCAACATACCAGGACCTTAAAATTGTACAAAGTTATCAATCATCACTGCTTAGTTTCTTGCATTCAACATGATTTTCTCATTTTCTATGAACTACTGACATAATCACATTTTATTCGTTCGTCGGAGTTTTAAATATAATTTAAAGGTTTCACCTTCAGGTGATGCTCATATCACGAGATGTCCAATGAGAAATAAAAATATATTGACATCGGTGACCACTCACTACGATGAGGCTCACAGTGTGGAAAAATAACACTGACTGCACTTTCCCACCAAAATCTTGATAAAGGATCTTCCGAACGAATGAATTTAGCATTTTCATTTGTTATATTTTCCATTTTTGATGCTGAAATAATTTATCTGCTGTTCGTTTCTGCATATATCTTCTGTAGATTTTTCTTTAGATTTTAATCATAGCTTTTACTTGTATAGTATTGAATTAGGCATGGACATTTCTGCAAAGTAAAATCATCACTGATATAATTATCGGTTAATTACTTATTCCATAGCTGCTTTCAGCAAAAGAAATCAATTATCAATTTTCTCCGGAAAGAGTCCACAATTCTCCAAAAGGACTGCTGAATCGATTTTAGGTTTTTCAAAAAGGCTTTTTTGCAATAAGTCCACAAATTACGCAAAAAGTAAGCATGTTTAAATGTGCAGAATCCACACCAATGGCCATTGATGCCACGTGCCATGCCTCAATCACTGGCAGTTGATATTGCAGCCGTTATTGACAATTGCTTGTTCTTGTAAAAGCTTTGTAATTCTTTAGTCTCTTCTTGATTGGGTCCAGAATCTTCTTTCAACAGGTTTCATTTATGAATGCGCGTATTAGTATTAACGCATTTAATAATACAATTAATTGTTTACAACTTGTTTCACGGTTTTATTTAGACACGCATAGACTGCCGTCATTTATCGAGCCTACACCAAATTCATCGGCCTCCAGTCACGTACATGACAGGGAAGTTGAAGGTCCCTTAGATATCTTGCACTAATCACAGATGTCCGTGGTCCATTCTAGACCTATAAACTCAAAGCATTAGCTCTGAACCGCAGCTGAAATGCATGTTCACTTGTAACGGACGGTGGTCGGGCTGGTAGGAATGGTGTGCAATGTTCTGCATAGGTTCTCGTACTATGCAAGGCCCTCGGTCCAGGAGGCGGTTGATGCACATGTCTCGGTAAAGTGTTGGTTAACTCAGTTTATGCGTCTCCTGCCGATTTTTTCGTGTAAGTGCAATAAAGTAATACTGTTAAAATAATATTTATCCTTCGTCTTCATATAGGAAATAATTATTTTTGTGGCCTGTCTGTAGCTAGAGCAGGTTAACCCACGCCCCACTGTGGTACTTTAACTAACGCGGCCCACTGGGGGTAGCGAATTTTGCCCACCCCCTGCTGATCTCCCAAACTATTACACCAATTTTGTCAAACCACACACTAATCGAAGAGGCATTGAAAGGGGATTCAGAAAAACACCATTATTTTTATATTCTAGGTCATCCCTGGGCTGAGGTGAAAGTCAAAGGCAAAAACGCCAATTTTTAACAAATTTCCATTAGATTTCCATTTGAAATGGAAAATGACAACAAAAACCAATGAACCATACACTAATCGAAGGATCTGGTCAAGCAGGAGGCGATATAAAGATGATCATTAGCCGTTATGAGATTACATCATTGTCACTAGATGAGGTCAAAAGTTAAATAATTCAAACCTCAGTTCAACTCAAATAGCACTAAAGTCGCACATTTTAGTATTTAGTTTCTGCAGGTGAAGAAACAACCCAGTTCGATGATTTTTATCAAGACACTGAGGCATAAAGCAACATGATTATGAAGAATTTCAATAATTGCTGATCAGATGCCGAACTAATAAGTACAAAAATAATAAGAAGAAAATGCATCTGAAATTTGAATTTCAAACATGCACACAAAATAAGCAGGTAGTTTCAAATTCAAAACTTTGCATTTATGAATGTCTTTATACTGATAGGAAGAATCCTTTATGTGATCTCAATTCAATTCATCAAGAATTGATACCGCAGTGTGCATTAGAAGTGAAAATACTGAAATCAGTCAAAATATTCCAAACACTTAAATTTTAAAATAGTTCTCACGCGAAAAGTTCAGTGACAAATTTATTTTCCTTCGGAAAAAAGTTGCACAATACGCAGGAAATAACATATTAGAAATCTGGTGGTTCAATAAATTCGCCAGTGGGTGGGGCGAAAACGCCCGCCCATCCAGTGTGGTGCGATGGCTAAGTTATCAAGATATTACAAACTGAAAATTCACAATGAATGATTATATACACGAGAGAGCGTGACTATACATGTATCTGACTACGAACAGAACACGAAACAGGATGATGCTCGTGTTGCGAACATTAACTCCGAGTGGGAACCTGGTGCACGAAATTGCTTTAGAGGACAAATTGAGAAGGTTAACTTAATACTTGAATTTTTCTTGTACGGTATTGATCAACATCTAATATAAACGTAGGAAAGCTGCTGTGTTTGAAAACTTGCATGTAATATAAGCTAGACATCGAGCTGGTTAGTTACATTATTTATCTCTTGTACAAGCCTAGTTTGTATCATTTCTCATGGACTAAGATTTCATTGATTGATACTTTGTTTCTGTAGATGAATGGATTGCTATCATCATGCAAGTACTTAGTGCACCTATGCATCATCATGTTGTTGCTATTAAAAGTAAACAGATTTTCAGATCATGTTAGCGTCTGTGCATGCACCAATGGAGACAATGTTTCATGTTTTTTGAACTCTAAAAGGGCACAAGATCAAATATGTAAAATCGGACATTTTGATAGACATTAACAATTTTATAGAGCTCTGCAGAACAGATTTCATTTCACATTATGACTGACCCACACTGAAAAAATATGTTTAAAGCATGATTTTTTCTGAAGTGATCATTGATGTAACTTTTTCAATGCTTTACCAGTGGTTCTTAGCTTTTTTTGTCCAGATTCCTCCCTAAACGTTGAAAGTATGCTTAATTCATCCTTCTAAACTAGTAGGTTCCCATTCAAGTTTAAAAAAGAAGTCAAAGATAGTGACAACACATATTTTCAAGTACAGACTTAGGTAACTAATTAGGAAGCATGTAAATACGTGATTTTAAGAAGTGTTATCAAGAAAGATTGCAACAAAACGCTACATGTAATGACCAAAGACGATGACTGAGGTCGCAACTCTTTGTCTAGGAGGGGCGCCTATGTGAGCTATGTAATGATTCAAAAGAAGAAACTTTATATCACTTTATGATTGAATGTTCTGCGCATAAGAAAATTCGACAAGAAATAGCACCAGTGTTATGTTATTGCGCTAACATAACTGAGTTTCATGAATTAATGAATAATCTGATTCCAAAAAATATAAAAGCCATCGCTAAGTTTCTTCGGAAAGCAAACATCATGCGCTTGATCTCCAAAGAAAAAACTAATTAACGTCCAAAAAGGGAGTAAAAGTTCATTCACCTCTCCTTCCTTAATAAAAATTGCTTCTTCGTTTTTGACCGCACGTACCCCTTCTCTATCTTTTCCTATGAATGTGTGTCAATGTGTTCAATATGCTGCAATTAAATGTTCTCCAACTGTTTTCCAAAAGTTTTGGAAATAAAAATTTATTGACGTATTGACTTATTAATTATAATTACAAATTTGACATTAAATTGACATATAATTATAATGTTGCGATGTTTTTAAGAATGATGTTACGATTTTTTGAGATGCGATATTTTTTATTTACGTTATTTTGACATACGAAATTTTCATATGCGCTGTTTTTATGTCACGATGTTTTCAATGAAAGCCAATTAGAATACTTCACACATATAGGATACATCATTATGATACTTCACGAAAATATCGCGAATTTCAAAAAGTGATTGATCTATTTTTTCACCTCGGTCTTCCCAAGTTAGAAAACAACATCAGCAATGCGACACTAATGTTAACAGACTTGAGTCGATAAACCATTGATTCATTCAAGTGTCCAACACTATTTGAAGTCTTTAACAAACATTCACGATCCCGCAATTTTGCGAAGGAAATTCTCAAGTGTTTTTATGATCACAGCTTCTCAAATTGAAAAAGCCAGCACCTGTCGATGTCATACCAACAACTGCTTCAGAGTTATCGATAAAGTATTACATAACGCCTTACGGATATCTGCACTGGCGCCACATTTGTTCAAAAACTACCATCTTTTAATGCACAATTTGTCCCATATTATTCTTTATGCTGGCAATGCCATGTAGCTCCTTATACATCATAGAAATAAATTGTTTATCTGAAGTTGGCTAGAATGGAAATTGACTCAAGGTCGCAGCACATCCTTGAGTAAGTTGAGGCATGGATGATCAAAAAAAGCTTAGAATTTCACATGTGACTGATTCTATCCCAATGATTCAGCCGCTGACAAGTGTATCTAATTGAGAATGCGTGCGATTTTTGCGCCACTTTTGAGGCTTTACTTCCATTCTAGAGGTTTCATTGTTGTCAATTTCTATGTCATACATTTCCTATGCAAGAAGCTCACGACTAAACTGGGTATACTGTTAAATTGCCTTTTGAGGTTTACACTGCTTTTTCATTAACAACCTATGATGTGATACAGACCGAACCAGCTAGTCAGTAAAGGCAGTATACACATGTACCTCAAAAGTTAGTTATGACGATGTTATTAAACGACACTAGACAACGTAATAGCTGATGTTGCCAAATTTGGAATCCACTATCTGGAAGAGTTGATGTCAAGCAGCATCATCAACAGTTTGAGTTGATGAAATCTACAACGCAACGGACATCGACAATGTAGGTGAATAACCTAAAATACATTTTCAACAAAAATTCCGGTAATTTTGTCAAAATACGTAATTATTCATAAAAATTGCTAAACACGATTCTATCTTTATTATTTCCTTTACGACAAAATGTTGCCACTATAACACACTTATTCACATTGTGACGCGATTGTGACATCAAAAAAATTCAGTGTTATTTGAACTTTATCAGATGCAATAATGAGTGCTTTATTATCGTTCACGATTTTTCTGGCCATCTTGACGGATAGAAGGCAAATACCAGTTAGAAATAAATTGAGAAAATCGTCTCTAGTATTACATGTATAATGAGTATTTATCACTTATCACAATCTGCATCATGCCGCGAAAATGAGGAAGCTCTTGAGTTACTTAGCACTACATTTTCGCTTCCTCAATAGACTATGAAATAATCACAAATGAATTGATTCAGACGCAATTGTTCAGCACACATTGTTCCACAACTTCTACACGTAGCTTACGTGGAGTTAGAGGACGCGCAGGCATACCCTCTAACCCATAGAGATGCATTCACATGCATGTAGGTTACTCTAGAGCGGACATGATCCTATCCCAGCCATAGAACGCAATGGTAGCAAGCGATAGAAATTGACAGAGAATCGTCTCTCTTTGATTTGTGTGTTACATAAAGATTACAGATTTAAATAACAGATAATTAAGAAGATTCGGCTATGAACCTGCGTATGCATGTATTCCGATATATTCTTCATTTCTAGTGTATTAATTACGAGCCGAGTAGGTCTAGATGAGCGGATCGGACCTGTGTGTTAGTATCATGCTAGTAACAACTTCTGATCGGTTATGCATTCGAGAATGCTGCTTTAGGTAACTGGAATTCAATCAAAATGTTGAATTTGTCGATATTAGGAAGTTTGCTACATATGAATGTGCATAGTATGAAGACATGGGATCATGGCCTGAAGACATTCCACGCCAAAAACTATGAATTAAGAATAAATACTTTCTTTTGATATGAGAAAACACAGAGAAATATCAATTTCACCGAAAACTTTAATACGCTTTCCTGTGGATATACATTGTGTTCATAGGGTGTACATCGTTCTGTGAAGGTTTCATTTTCGGCCTCGTTCCCTGCGGTCCTATCTTACCGAAAAGAGACTTGTTCCATGAGACAGTCTCATTTGACACAGAAATGAACTTTTTCGTTAGAATGCAATATTTTGTTTTCTCTCTTCATTTCAAATTTCAATAAGTAAGCTTGCAATTAATACAGTCAATTTTTAGGTCAAAAGTTTTAGTCCATTTATTTTCGAATCGAATACATTTCAGGATTCGTTTATGGATTAATAACCATTCATTCATTCATGAGAATGTAATAATTCTGACAAATCAAGAAGTTATAAAACAGATAGAGATCTGCAGTATTGACGCTTTCAATTTGCTATTTGAAGAGCTTGTTGAACTGCCTTAGGCGCTATCTTATGTTTCAGCGCAAGGTCTTATAGACTAAGTACGTGGATCTAAATCGATGATTTCTTCAAGAAATGATTGAAAATATGGTCGATGATTCTAGAAACAATTAGGCCAACTGAAATGAAATCAATGCAAAATGGAATTCAAAAAAGTGGATTTCAAATTCAATTTGAAATTGAATTGCATTTCCTCGACGACACTCTCAAGCAATGCATCAGCAAAGCAATAAACGAATTCATTAATTAATTGCGTACAGAATAAAATGTGACAATTGGGATTGCTTGTCTTTTTGTTGCAAAATCACTGCACAGACATCTAATTAATAAAAATAGAGACAGCAATTATCTTCTTGCGCACGGTTCGGATATCTTAAGCATGATCGTCTAACATGATCAATGCAAGCATAATAATAACAGATAAGTCTACAATTGAAATCAACACAGGAGAGATAAACTGTCCTAAAATGCATGCATTTGAAATGTGACACAATTAGCTAGCATTTACTCTTATACGAACAACCTTAAAATTCATAAAAGAATATTTCCTTTAAAAGCAGGCAGTTCTTGTCTATAATTCACGGAAAATAAGGATTTTCCTCGTTTGCAAGTAGTAAATTGCAATGTGAACATCGCCTTACGAGGTGATAGCCTCCTTGGGGAAATTACAGAGATGCGCTGTCAGATCTTATTACCATTTATCTGGGAGTGCGATCGCCTCTTACTGCAAAAGCTTAAAAGCTTGAAATTTTATCATTTGGATCTGGAGAGAGTAAAACTTCATAGCTGCTCATTTCATTGATAACTGCATCCATCTCTTATTGCTCATTGGACGATAAATGAACCTCATCGTGCAACAAATATTATTAAAGAATTTATCACAACATGACTGTTAAAATCTTCTATCGCACTGTGGTTGTATGCCATGTATTCGTTGTATGCAAGTTTATTTCAGGACATAGAAGTAGAGCAGGTAATGGTTAATGCACGACAGCGTCGAGACCGCGAAGCAGTCAAGACGAGTAAGCTAACTTAATGCTACAGTCCACTGTGCATTATGACGCCACGCTGCACTCTTCGCACTTCAGTTGAATCTATAGCAATAGACATTGGGAACAATTGATGAGTACCTGTCCACGGCAAAGGATTAGATTCATTTGCGCGCGCTTCGGTTTCCTAGAAAGGAAGGGTTATATGTAACCTTCATATAAAAATGGCACATCACAGAATTAGACAACTTGCTCCTTCTCGAATGGATATTGGATAATTCGAGTATCGCTTGCTCTAGGAAATGGCAAACAATAAGCTGTCAGCAGAGGACACCATAGCCAGTGAGAGATACGTGCTGTGATATCACTTCGCACACACCAAAACACACATCCCTGTCTGGCTAACATTCGATTCAGTGTATGCACTATGCAGTAAGGAATGGTGAGAAGACGATAGTGAAATCATCAAGTAAACTAATTTTCGTACGCCTGCTACTTTTTTAAATAATGATCGGAAGGGCTAATATTATGAGAAAACTTGTGCGCATTGATCTGAATTCTTCGAATCTGAAGGAATTTTGGCAATCTAAGCACTTTGCTGGAACTCATATTAATCCGCAAGCGACACACGACTTTTTTTCCTATCTCTGTAAGGTATTAGAAATTCCTTTTTGACCACTTAATAGGTTCCTCGATGTGCCGTCCAATTCGAATTAATCACACTTCTAGCAAACCGAAGCAAATAAACAAAATATTTAATTCTGTGGTACACGGTATTGAAGACGCGAAGGAATCATGTGCATTTGCATAACCACTAAACAACCTACTGTAAAACTTTTCTGGACAATAGCACTAGATAAATGCCATTGATATTAATTCGATTCAATTCGATGTGCTGAGTAGCCGATCACAGAAATCTCAAAGTGAATGCTATCTAATCGCTGTTCATCAAAATGTATTTGTTCTATTTCTATGTCCTGAAATAAACGTTTGCATACAGCGAATACATGATATGCAACCACAGTGCGATAAGAGATTTTAACAACCATGTAGCGATAAATCATTTGATAAATGTAGACATAGTAATGCGTCATATGAATGTCCTGCAATAATTTTTATCAAATATGCTCTCCTTCCATGCGAAATTTTGGCCGTATAATGGTCATGTAGCATTAGTTGTTATTTACAATGGTTAAGTCTCGAGTTATTCTGAAACACTTGCAGATATTCTAATAAACAACTCTGTGATAGCGCGAAGATAGCGCTCACTTCCATTATGTCTATAATGGAACATTTGGCAAACCATAGCAAACCAGGCATCGACATCAATGGTACACTGTATTTATATGCCGCTATTGTTCAAAAAGCTCTACTATAAAAACCAGCCTGGTCCATGTAGCGTCATTTCATGAAGGAATGCGCTATGAAGACGCTAACTTAGTGCTCTATCGGGTAATTCTGTTTCATTTTGAGCAACAGTATTGATAAGATGAATAGATTGAGACGTTCTCTGTACTTAATTTTCTAAAATGGCTAATTCACAGAATTACACTGTTTAAGCGCATCACTTTGCTAGAAGGCAAAATGATTCAAAATGATGGTACATTCAGGAACTTACTAAGTGGGCAAAAAGAAATGTCTAATACTCTGCAGAGATAGGAAAATTAGTCGTGTGTCGCTTGCGGATTGCTGTGAATTCTTTCAAAATGCTCCGATCGCCACGACTCCTTCAGATTCGAAGAATTCAGATCATTACGCAAAAGTTTTCTCAATAATGTTGGGCCCTCCGATCGTTTTAAAAAAAAGGTAGCTGGCGCATGAAAAAAACGTTCACAAACTTCTCTGTAGAACTTGACATCGTCTGTGTCTCTTTCCTGTGTAAGGCGGTTGATAACAGTCACTGAAAGTTCGCACAATTTGGCGTACTCAATGTTGAACTGGCTGTTCACTGCTCGATTGTTGTGGTATTATGTCAGCAGATTGTGCCATTGCGTTAACGTTACATGCTCCAATGTTTCCTTTCTAGCCAAACAGAAGAAGAGGTGACCTGTCTAATGCTGTGGATTAATTGGAATGTCAATATATGACAACGTGCTGAAGGAAACTCCGCGATGTCAAGCAATAAAACTGCACAGTTATCGCAATCAAGGCTTCGTCTCGAACTTCAGTCTCGGCTTAACTAGAGTGCGATAACTATCACTAATTCGTCAAAACTCATTTTGCCATTATCATGAATCTGGATATCTGAAGTCTGCCAATAAGCAAATATGAAAGCATCATTCTTTAATATCAGGGACGACCGCACATAAACAGTGTTAGATAGTGAGTTGTTAGTGACAACCAAATTTCAATGGTTGAGGGATGCTGTTGGAGATTTGTTGGCCTGACAGTGTTTCTGTGCGGTCGCCCCAGATTAATTTATGGTCAGAAGCATTTTTGCAATAGCCCCATACACGCTTTAGATCTTAGTCACACTTAAGGCAAAGCAAAGCAAACACGAGCGTCACGAGCAAACATGTGTCCACAAGCTATCAAAGGTTCTGGTTTGCTTTGCTCGTTGTGTGGCAGTCTATACAACTGCTGTAATGATGACTTTATATTTTCTGCAAAACGATTTGCTCGGGAACGCTTGGAAATGTAATGCGGCTGAGGCCTAACACTTTGTAATTAAAGTTTACACCACGAGCGATTACGTGAGCGTGAAGCGGGAGTTTAATCGAGAGTGTTGTAACCGAACTGTCTCCAGTTTTCTGCCTAAATTACTTCATTTCCTTGATGCATGAGTTGTATGAATCATAGAAATTGGACCGCGTGACCAATGACTTCTGAAAGCGTTTTTAAACTGTCGACAGGCAGAATTTCATTGTCGATTTGTCATAGACTCATAGCGCTCAATTTTTACTAAAGATTGCTGCATTTAGGCAGAAGTCCTTAGGTAGGAAACTTTCTTGTCAACTTACCCGAATGTTCTCTATCTCTCTGTAGTGTTTTCTACGCAGATAGCTTCATGATTAACTTCCAACGAATGTTGTTATGTAGGAGAGAATAGATTTCGGAGAATAGATTTTTATGACACAGAATGATAAACTAGAGTAGGTCTTTAAATTTTTTTCTTTAAACATCGCAATCCGAAAGTTTTTCTGTTTAGATTTCAGCACTTCAGACGAGTCTTCTAACCTCTGAAATGTTCATCTTCCCGCTAAGTATCACGGAACAAAGTCAAAAGACCTCAATGTTTGAAACTCATTCATTTTTAGATTTATCTGTCAAGGTAGTTTTAGAAATTACATAGAAATCGGTTCACTTTGGTGCATCACACTTACAAAGAATTCATACTTGTCAGTCTCACAACTGTGAGTGCAAGTGAATCAGAAAACGCCGGGCTGTGACCAACAACTGGACGCTACTGTGTGACAAACTTCTTTGCAAGTCGGCATCATCAAATGATGAAGTGCTCTACTACGTAAATTGATTTATTTTTCGGCCGATATCATGGCAAGTGACCCATAAGGATACTGTAAGCTGATGTCTTTACTCAGGCACGTGAGCCTAAAATACAAATCACCATTGCGGACAATAACAAAGAATAATACAGTACAATGAAGGGACCTGTTTCGACTGTTTCAACGCTGAGAAATCCTGACGGTCGAAATATGGTTGGTGTACAAAAAACTGTATTTTAAACGACTTCAATTAATATAGAAGGAACCACGCGTCTCCCCTTGATTGGGCGCTTTACACCTCAAAATATTGTTTAACTCCACAAGGATAGCTCAAAATTGCATAAAGTGTTCAATATATACTCGGCGTATGAACTTTCTGCTGTACTGATGCTGCTCAGTTGTTCTTTGGTTCAAAAACTATCAGTTTTAGTCTTTGAATCTCCAATTTTGCTTTTATTAGGCATTTTGACATTTTAGCAAATTTTGGCTGTGTATCTCCCAATTTCTCATCATGGTGTCGATTGATATTCCAGAGATTAAAGACTTACTGTCCGCCAATGACGAAGTAAGGTCTCAAATGTAAAACATTTCTGCCACTTCCACAAAATATTCAATTAGCAGTATTCATGTACAGGAACATCCCAATATGTCTGAAACGAAGGTTGTTTGATACGGTCATACTGCTATCAATGACGTATGGTGCAGAAACGTGGACACTAACAAAGCGACAAGAATGGAAACTGGCTGTGGCACAAAGAAGTATGGAAAAAGCAATATTAAACATTACGAGGATGGACAAAATACGGAACGAGAACATCAGAGAAAAGACGAGAATCATTGACATAACGAGTAAAATCAGAACGATGAAGGGACACTGGGCAGAAAACCTAGCCAGAATGAACAACAACAACAAATGGGTCAAGAAAGTAGCGGAATGGATGCCACTAGAAAGACCAAGGCGAAGAGGAAGGCCAAGGAGAAGATGGAGACACGATATTGAGGAAAAGATCGGAATCAACTGGATTCAGAAAGCGCAAGATCGAAGAAGCTGGAGGAGGGAGTGGAGACCATCTGCCTGCGGTGGCACGAAAGGCTGATGATGATGATGATGATGATGATGATGCAACATTTGAATTTTGAAGACTATTCGATGATACACTGATATTGACAATTGACACCCTTCCTTGCAACTTTTGATAGAAATGCTTTCAAAAAGTGTCGAAATTTAGACCCTTGTTAGAGTACTGTTCAAAGTAAGTAATAAATTTCATCTTCCAGTGGGCCGAATCCTTAATGTTTGAGAAAAGCCTAGGAATACGCTAAAAGTAAAAGTCTAGGACCACAGTAAAAATGTGACAGGATCCGCCTTTTACACCTAAGCTATACATATAGCAAAAACGACGAAAACTACCATTAGTAGTCACAGAATATATTCGTTAATGTCAGCTATCTTATGCGACGAAAGAATAAAATGATTGATGACGTTACTGTTAAAGTGACGAAATAACAGAAAAGCAGCAATTACTTTTGTGTGGTCTTTTCTGTTCAGTCTATAAATAAGCACTAATAATAAGTATAATAAGAAGTAAAATTAATGCATATATGCATGTACATACGTGACACGGAATAAGTAGCGAACAGTTGGTAGTTGCTTCACATAAACAACACATAAAATATTGCAATAGCAATGTAGCATGTCATATCTAACATTGCATAGTTTTCTAGTATTTCAAGCTGAGATTATATCAGAAGCCATTGCTTTTCCAGAGAACTTATGCTGTAAGCAAGCATACAAAATATTTGAATGCTGCTAATTGTGTATGACATTTATTTATCTACCACGACCTTTCGACCGGATCAACCACACCTTTATCATGTGAAAATTTAAATGCGAAGCATGATAAAAATCCTTGCGTTTCTCTCTCTCCTTCTCTCTCCCTCTCTCTCCCTCTTTCTGTCGCTCTCTCTCTCCCTCTCTCTCCCTCATACGAAGGTGCTGACGAAGTATAAAATCGAAAGTTCCACCTACCCTGGTTCGTTTTGAACAAATTCAGCGCGAGCGACAAGGCGGGGCCTCCTCGTCTCCCTCTCTCCCTCCCTCTCTCTGTCGCTCTCTCACCCTCTCTCTCCCTCTCCCTCCCTCCCTCTCCCTCTCCCTCCCTCCCTCTCCCTCCCTCTCCCTCCCTCTCCCTCCCTCTCCCTCCCCCTCCCTCCCTCTCTCTCCCTCTCCCTCAAAACAATGTCACCCTCCGGCCTCAATATCTCCATGCCAGACAATTCAAAAATCACGAACCTGATCCTTCCTTTTTCTGACTGCAGTACCGGCCTGGTTAGTGTGATCAGACGCCTATTAGGAGAGACAGCATTTCGCACGTCATACACCAGGGCACGTAATTTGCGTGACTTATTTTCCAAGTAATTTGAGCTGTTTCCTTCTCCACAATGTCTTCAATTTTCTCTGCTATCCTTCCACTTACTTCCTAGACTCGCCTTCGCCTCTCTCTCTCTCATTTTTATTTTATTCGGAGTTCTATTACCATATAATCCGCCAGTGCAGCAATACTCGAGAGCCGCTTTCCGATAGGATTTAAACAGAGAAGGAACATGTAATGTCCTTAAACATCGAAGAGCATGCTGTAACCAGATGAAATTGCAAGTACATATAGTTCAAATCATTATAACAAATCAATGAACAAATATATTGAAATCAGGAGCAAACGCAACAATTTAATACAAGTACAACACCGCTAGGTACAATTATTTTTACATTATCAATTCAGTAGAAATCCTTTAAGGCAAATACGCTCTTCTGAAGTGCATCGTTATCTTCACACAGACAAATAATCGAGTTACTTGCAGTTTTAAAAGGAAGTACAGTCATTTCGACTGTTGTGAACGTGAAAGAACCTTCAGAGATCCGGTGTTTTGCGCATTAAAAAACCACAGAATTTCGCTGTGTGTAACATCAGCCGCAGTGTACTGCTGACAATTATATAATCCAATGTTAGCTGGTCGACAAGGATAGGAACAAAATGACTCCCTCTGGATAGAATAATATCGATATACGACGTCCGGTTTCAGCAAAAGTAGTAAATCGTCAAACGCAGTACTGTCAAAATGTGAGTGTCTATCAATAGATTATCCCAGGTCAATCAGTCTGCCACTAAATTATCTTCTTTTCTAATGCAACCCCGACGACAATCACAAGTGAGTCTCTGATTATCAAGATCGCTAAAGATAAGATCCTCTTACATAAAATAAGGGTACTTATGGGTTATCTACCCCCCACGTTTTCAAATTTCTCTAAATTCAGTAAAATTGAATCAATCTTCACAAAACTTTAAGACCACGTTAGTGAGGATATTTTCTACCTACATGCCAAAATTTGTGCAAATCGGACACATACTTTTTGAATCAGGAGCGATAGCTTGAAATGCAGCGATGTTGGCCGCTTGATCTGACTTCTTCCGACCTCATAGTCTGAACAGAATGCAGTTAATGTCAACAAAGTCATTTCCCGACAACTCGTGAAGTGATGATGACCAGGGCATATCCCGTACACAAACATGTGCAACTTAAGAAAGGCGTGGCAAGGTAGTGGTCGTGGGAAGATTTCAAATAGCAGTGGATGAGACGAAGAGGGAGAGAGAACAATGCACACATGAGTAGCAATAACGCGTCGAACAGATGATGTCAGATCAAGCTGTAGACTTCGCTACACTTCATGTGATCGTCTCTCATGCAAAAAGTACTTGTCTGATCGGCATAAAATTTTGCATGTGAGTGGAAAATTTGCTTAAGTACGTTAACCTGAAGTTTGGTGACGATTGATTCATTTTCACGGATTTTAGACAAATTTGAAAACGTGGGGGGAGATAACCCATAAGTACCAAAATAAGCGGGGTTAGAACAGGCCACTGGCCAACCGGCTATTTTCATTCAACCGCTGACCATATTCATTCTAGAATAAATTGTTTAATCAATCGAAAGAATTAAACATTGCAAAAGCATGTAAATGTGTCATAATTTAAAAGTATATGTGTTGCGAACCTCTTCTTAAAATTAAAAAAATAATTAATTGTCAAACCCTTCTTTATCTACGGCAGCCATCGGGTGCATAGTCCGGCAGCCAGAACGAGATACTACAGGGAACGAGGCCGAAAATGATACTTTGACAGCATTATGTACTTCCACAAGAAAGCGCAACAACAACTCCCCAAAGTTTACGGTCGTCGATGTAATGAAGTTAAATTGGTAAACGACAGATCTTCGGCGTCCAGCGCCTTCGATAGTCGATCGTACAATAAAAAGCGCTAGAAAAGCAAGCCGTGTGAAGATATATGAAGAATGAGTGATATTAAGAAATGTGCTGGCTATATAAATTCATATCTAAGTGTGACGTCATATTGTAGTGTGGAAGTTCGTATTTCCAGCTTATTGTAAGTTTTAAGTGTGTGATTGCCTTTGCTTCTGCTATTGTTGTGTCTCGTGTGTTGAACAGTTTACTAATGAGACCGACATGAAAATTTCCGATGCTGCCCTCTCCGATGTGCTTGTTTATAAGATGTTGATACAAAGCACTGCTATAATTTTTATTCTCAATTGATCTCATATGTTCATAGTGTCTTGTTTTCATCTCTTGTCTACAGATAAAAGTGGTTCCGTGGCGAAGTTAGCAGAACCAACTTGTTAGTTCCGCTGATAAGCGCAGTAAATTAGTTTATTTTGTCACTACCTGATCCAATTTGTCGCGCTGATCACAAATACATGCTTCATTTTTCACAACAATGCAGCTGAAAACGGTGATGTCGTAACTTGTTCATGTACGTGTGTGAAGTTACCGGGACTACCCAACGCAGCCATTTTTTGTTACAGCGCGATTCTATTAGTAACAACTTTCACTTTATCAATTATCAGATTCAACAAATTAGCAGTCGTTATTGAGAAATTAAAGAGTTCAAAGATAAAAGTAGTTCTGCTAACTTCACACACGTTGTACACCCTATGCTTACTATGAATCTGAGCGTCTTCCGAGTTCTACCTGGTTCACTTTCCTGTCAGACAACATGCTAAACGCATTCAGAACTCACAAGTCCCTTAATGTCTGAAAACACAAGCATTTTGAGGAATTTAATCCGCATTTAACCATATTCTCGTACACATTGCGGATTAAAGACATGATGATAACACATGCACATCATAGGAAGTGAACTGAAGAATTTCCATGTCAAAAATCATGACTCTAGACGTTAGTATTCTTATGTTAACAAGCGAAATCACAGAAAATTTCATTTTATCCATAAACTGCAGTGTGCGTCCCGTTGGATTAATTTTTCTTTGATCATGTCTGACAGGAAGTGGAGCCAGATAGAACTCGGCAGACGCGCAGATTCGTAGTTGGCATAGGGTGTGCATAATTCTGTGAAAGTCTCATTTTCGACCTCGTTCCCTACAGAAGCTCGTTCTGGCTGCCGAACTAGCATGCAAGAGGTCACAGCTCAGATGGCCAGAGCAGCAGGTCTAAAAAACTGGGTTCGCACGTTTCGATTCAAACCAGTCGCACATCTTTTGCAATAGACAATTTTATTTATCATATATCTCATTTTATTTATTGTTGATAGTAGATATTTTAGCTGGAAGATTAGTGCGTGTACTGTTGCAATATGTGACATGCATATTATGATAAATACTGTAGATAGACATAATTCACTTCATTGCATTTCCTGTCTACATTTGCACACTCTGTCTATTCTGTTTCAAAGTCACATTCTGTTTATTTAAAATGATTGTTTGTTGGTATATTGTTTCTAGTGAACGATTGAAAGGACGAAAGCACCATCAAATTTAGCAGAATTCTGTGTCATCAAAGAATTTCGATGAGGATGTGAACCGGTGACAAACTAGATAGGTTCAAGTTGCATTAAGATACAGGAAATTAGACAATTGAGTGAGGATAGCAATCGATAATTTCATTCACAATTTTTCAGAAACTATTCGATCATCAACACCGATGCTATGACCCTCGAACCAAGTTGCTGAACGGAAAATGTAGATTAGGAAACTAATTCAACTTATTTCATCTCTTCGGAAAAAGGGAAACTTCTTGACACTCTTGAAATCACAGTTTGAGTCTTCAAAGCAGTTTAAAAATACAGTAGAGATGTCAGTGGAAGATAATAAACTCTCCTAGAACCTCGATTTCTCAAAACACAAGATAGAGACATTTTTCTCTTTGATATTTTCAAGATAATAAATAATACAGAAACAAAGAGTCAACTTCCTAAAATTTCAACTGATTCATTCTCCCGAACATTCTTAGCTAAAATCCACTGTCCGCCCAGAAAATGAGACCAGGGAAAAGTGAGAAGATATCTTTTGAATGTATTTTGTTTTTTCTCAGCTACAAAGTTGATTTAAAATTGAATCTTACATGTGGGGAAGTCATTCATCTATTAACCATTTCTTGCAGAAGAAATAACATCAACGAACGAGTATCAAGAGCGCAGATAGAGGAATTTACTATTGACTTTATAAGATCTAAGAGTAAAAATTCATGTAAAATTTAGAAAACGCATTTGCCTTTATTAATTAATTTAATTAAGTGACATATGACACAGGAGATCTGTCTGGAAGTGCCGTGATTAATGAAACTATGCTTACATAAAAATCAAAGAAAACATCTTCCATATTATGAAAGTGACGTCATGTAATCAAGATGCTACTTATAAACAAAAACTGCATATGTGGTACATATAGGTCTATATATTTTACTTGATTTCTTACATTTTTTGGTTAGTCTTAAAAGAAGTCTGAGGCAGTTGAGAAAACTGAAAAGACGATTTTATTATGCAACAATTCAAGTTTTCAGCAAATAGGCAGCCATTTTGAAAAAGGATCGCTTGCAAAAAATTGGCGTTTTAAAAGATTTTCTTTTTGTCGATTTTCTATTATCAGAGGGTCATAGATCTCAAAAAATTTGGTTCTGCACATGGCATATTTTTTCGACCCATCTGACACACAGTGAGTAACACTAGTCCGGGAGCTAGCGTGAAGTTGTGCAGGGAACGAGGTAGCACATGAAACTTTCACATAGCATAGTACACCTCTAGCCTACTGCAAAACTTCGCGTCTGCCGGATCAGATCATTTGCTTTTAAGAAATAGACAGGATAATAAAATCCTATGTATTTCCAATGGTAAAATTGTGACATTTAAGGTGTTGACTCCATTTTTTCGAATTTTTGCTCATAAAAGTTACACAAATTTGTATTTTGTTGAACTGGTTATTATAGAAATCATCTACAGATCATGATCTTTCAAATGAGTTATCATTCAGTGACAGAGGATGAAGTAAAGTGTACAAACAGACACTTTTCGTTAAAGTATATCAACGATTTTCCTGAAATTTCTATGTTAAAATTTGCAGTTACACCAACGAAAAGTGTCTGTTTGTACACTTTACTTCATCCTCTGTCACTGAATGATAACTCATTTGAAAGATCATGATCTGTAGATGATTTCTATAATAACCAGTTCAACAAAATACCAATTTGTGTAACTTTTATGAGCAAAAATTCGAAAAAATGGAGTCAACACCTTAAATGTCACAATTTTACCACTGGAAATACATAGGATTGTGTTATCCTGTCTATTTCTTAAAAGCAAATGATCTGATCCGGCAGACGCGAAGTTTTGCAGTAGGTAAGAGGTGTACTATGCTATGTGAAAGTTTTATGTGCTACCTCGTTCCCTGCACAACTTCACGCTATCTCCCGGACTACACCGGTCTGAGGTGAAATGTCAGAACACGACTATTGATTATTCTACTTTCTGCTTGTGTTATTATTATTATTAAATGTTGTTATTCAATTGATTTAATTAATTACTCTTGCATTCTAATCAAAAGACATTAATTGCAAATCTCCACATAACATTATACAGTGGATTTATGACCACGCATGTCGGATCGATTAGAATATGGTTAAAACTTGGTTGTAAGCGAAGTTCTCTTGCAAATGTTACTTCTGGGTTACTTCAGAGTTCCATACTTGGTCCGCAATCCTTTTCGATTGTTGTTGGAACTTATTTTGTGAAAACTGAAGGCTGTCATGATATCAGGTACGCAGATGAAATCGCTGAAAGTAAGCAAATCTGTTCGCTGTGTGACTATAGACTTTTCTGATGTACAGCAAGCTCCCTCACCTAATATTTTGAATGTTACTTTTATCTCTGTTGGATCTTTGACGTCGCATATAGAAAGTACCATTAAAGCGGTGTTTCGACGCTTTAATTTAATTAGAATATAAAGACCAATTGTTTCCAAAAAGATACTGAAGCATGTTTACTATTTAGTAGTACAATCACTGGTTGAAAATTGCGTTTCATTATTTGCTATGATGTCAGTGAAAATTGTAATAGTTTAGATAATGTACAAAAAGATATCGGCAGTTTATGTGTGGCAAAAGGTGTGACCTAAATTGTTTAATAACTCTTGAATTTTGACTAATGATTAATGTCCCCGAAGCACATTTTTCTCGCTAATCTGCCCATAAAATCAGAATTTGGAGGATTCATTCTTCTCAAATGACGCACAAACCGGAGAAGCATTCCTATTTCTTGTACATGTATATGCGTGCACTGCTCAACCGCCAAATTTAACGATGATGGCAATCTTTTCCTCCCTTGTAACTTGTATGTACTGCTTGTGTGTACTTCGAATGTTTTGTCTCCGACATTCAGATCTGAGAAATGTACACTAAGTATTAATGTTGATGTTTATTATTATCCTTACTTAATTGTCTCATTTCTTGGATGCTATTGTTATAGCCCCAGAAATAGACCGCTCTCTTTTCATTACCGATTCGCGCCTTCATCGAGCTCTTTGTTGACACTTTGATTTGTCTAATTTGATGGTGCTAGGTGGCTTGCATACAGCTATAATTTTGAAGCAGTGTGTTCATAATACAAAAATGTGCTTCAACTCCATACTCAAGTAATATATCTGGAGAAGGAACCACATATAATTGATAAATTGAGAAGCCCGGGTTAGATAATCTATGGAATACCTTGGAATCACGGACAAAACCTAATTAATAAGCACTCACACAAAAGATTAAAACTTACTCTATATGTCAATTGACACAGATTTCTATAATTGTATAAATTGCGCTGCTTGTTGCTTATGCTAAATTTAGTTGGGAAGACCAACTACTGCTCTAAGTCCGATATAAAATTTTCATTATCAAGGCTATTATACATTTTTACATACATCATTATATATCATGCTGTTATCTATGTATCTTAGATTATAGATAGTATTCCAGAATTCTGGGATTCAATTCATATACATGTATATTTGTAATAATGCGTTTATAATAAGCGTTTTTGATATGCAACAGTTGCGTAGAGTGCTCAATGGATATCAGGGCTTTGATAAATAATCAATCAGAATTTCTTTGCACTACTCCGGATAAACTTAGAGTTTCACGATGCCTGCCGTCTTCATAGTGCAGCAAACATGTAACAAATAAGCAGTGTGAACATGTGAGTTATGGAGATTTTTCACATTGCAAAAACTGACAGGAAGATTGAGGTAGTGGTTGACAATGAATACTTCCCCCTGTGCTTGTATGTAGATGTAAATTCACAATTTTTGTTTATTAAATTGATAATTTTTTTCTGCTAGAATATGACATTAATCCATAGATTACATTATCTTGTGCTACATTTGTACGACGACGACGTTTCGCAAATTATTTCCAATTTTATGTTGAATTTTTTTGTTTTTTCTTCAAAGTTCAAATGAATTTCGTTAAAGAAGTTTCGTTTCTGTCTCGTATGTTAGTCAAAACGTTCAGTGATTACGATATCTCGCTTTGAAGTTGTTTTCTGTCTGTCCGACAGAAAAAAAGATTTTTTGTTATCTTCCATTGTGACCCTCGCTTTATTTTAAGGTTCATTTTTTCAAGCATTTTTCTTCAAGAGGGTTTTTATCTTTCTTCTTGCAAATGAATTGTTGCTCACTGGATTGTGTTTGATTAGTTTCGTTGTTGTTTGAGTTCAATATCTTTTTATGTTGCTTCTATTGATAAAGAGTCCGATATTTATGGTTGGGAGGAAAGTGTTTATTCACTCATGACAGGAATTTGTGTTCAATATCTGTTTTTACATTTTGACTGAATGGTAGGTTGAGCCAGATGATATTTTGGCGCCTTTTTATCCTTGATTCAACACTTTTCGAACACGCTTTGGCAATGTGGTTTTACCTTTTCAAATTCATCTACATCGCTTGAGAGCGAAGATGAACGTCATATACATATATTGATACATCATGAACTCAGCATTGATTATGAAAACTCGTGGCGATCAAAATATAAAAGCAAGTTTTTGTTCTCACTCAGAGATGTTTCATTGCCACTCACGCATTATCTTCAGTGGATAAAATATAATAAAATTCGCCTGTCATATGAAACTCGCAAAAAAACATGGGAACAGAATAAAATCAACAGTCACTACAATCAGAAAGTCCGAGGCAGAGAGACAATGACCCATTGAGAGCACGATTTTTTTATTATTAGTGGTGTTTCGTCAGCGACTTCAAGGCCACATTAACAAAGGCATGTACACAAAGTAAAATAAAAAGCAACATTAAAGCAGAAAATTTAGGAAAGGCGGTTTAGAAAATCAGCTTTCAGAGCGTTGGTAAAAGAGGCGAAATTCACAATGTCTCTGATTCCTTGAGGGATGCGGTTCCACGTTCGGGGTGCAGCTGCAGACCACGCTCGATTCCCAAGTGTCTTGTGAGATGTAGGAGGCACGAGAAGGGAGAGGCTACCACTGTTGTGCAATTTTCTTTTGTGGCTGTTCTCAGACGTCAAGTTCAGGGATTCAATCAAATAGAATGGTCCTTTCCCATGCAGACAGCGATGGATGAGGCAACTTGTGTTGTAGGCTATGCGGTCTGGGAACCTGAGCCAACCAAGATCTTTCATGAGGGGGCCAGACTTACACCAAATTCTGGAGAGCAAAGTAGTCGAACGGATGCATTCAGAACAGCCTGTAGTCGCCTCTGCTTAATTTTGGGAAGTCCAGTAAGGACGACACTTCCGTTCATCGAACAGGGAGTTCGCATCTAGATTGATAAATTTGATTCAAAAATAAAAGGTAGTTTTTATCGACCCATGACCTTGAAGTTCATTTTATTTCGATAGCATTCATGTATAGAAACTTCTGTCAATACGGGGTAGCCTTAAAGATGCTCAACGATGCGAATATAAAGATGATGTTTCATAGCACTGACGTAGCGTATCACAACGGTCACAAAAGTAAGAATATTTTTGTTACATGCAATCCTCAAATGAGCATTAAAGAGACACAAAAATCATGAGTAATGTAGACCTTATTCAAGCATGCTTCCGGACAAATACATCAAGTGGATTCTTTCTTTGTCAGCAAGCAACTTAAAGTACTAGGACCAGGGATGCGGAGTCCTCCGACCAGTAAATATAGCCTAGTTTTTTAAAAAAACTGGTAACCCACATCATAGATCATTATAAGCTTACCTGAACCTATCTTTAGTGATCATTGCTGTATCAATTGTATCACTCATTTTCGATGAAAGTTTATCAAATGTCGCTTTAAGTTGGATGCATGCGACTCGGCTCCTCCATCTTCTTGATGTGTGCTTCACACGGTTTTTCTCCAGTCTCTAGCAGGAAAATCCCCATCCTCCTTCAAAAAATATGAGTACACTTTCGATTTTAATATGCGCTTTGGAGGAGACATCACACACGATTAACGTGAGGGTAAGAGGCAATGTTCTCAAACAAACTAGTTTTTCCATTTTTGTCTCTGATGTGACCTTTGATGCATAGGTGTGTTTGAGGCTAGGAAGGCTTGTCTTCTCTATTAAATCACCGAGTGAAAAGACAATCCTTTTTTCACTATCACGGTTCATTCCCTCAACTATTGCAAGATTTGCATGCAGCAGTGTCTCTGTAATTTTGTTTGACGGAGAAAGTTGATATCAAGACAGTGATAGCTATATATACGGGGAAAAATAATTTGTTTGTATTATGTTTCGGATCTAATTATAGGCCGGAGTCGACTCCGACTCCAGCAAACATGATAGGACTCCGGGACTCCGACTCCTACTCCGCATCCCTGACTAGGACTTAAGTCAATCAATTAATTGACAAAAGAAATTGTTGCTATCAGATATTTGAAATTGAAATCATTTAGCAGTCAATTTATTTATACTTTATCAGTTAATTGAAATTCAATTAATTTTTAATAATCCCTATAGCTGATTTGTAGTGTTCTCCATGTTTCACAAAACTCTTCAATGAACTCCATGCCAAATGCTATTTTCGACTGATTATTCAGAATGATAAGGCGTATTTTCTCCAACACATTTTACTTACATCATTTGAAATTGCGTGGATAACATATAAATACGACATTGTTGGTAAGAGAAGGAACATGCTTGAAAAATATCAAATTCTTCAACTCATGCTCGTACATCTATTTTGAAATAGTTCGGATGACATTGATATAGCTGTTCTTGGTTATTCGATGAGCAAAGAAATAAATTCGTTTTGTTCTGTCAATTATGCGAATAAAAAGATGATACTAAATGAAACATTGTCATTTCCCACTCAAGTTGAACGCAAAGATAAATTGTTTAATTTCAAAATCGATGTGCAGCGCATTAAAGCTTCATCAAATGATTTTGAACCAAGCAAGAAGCATCGCAATTTAGGAAGAAGCAATCACTTAACAATACAAAAAATAGTTGACACAAACTGCTTCAGTAATATATCTTTGAATGCAAGCTTACTCTGTGCTATTGATGTTTAAGTATCAAATACAAAACTAAAATTGTCTTCCAAATTGTCGAGGAAACTGTAGGTTTCATGAGTGCATATTGTATTTACTAGTTCATTAAATGTAAAAGTGATTCCTTAATTTTAGCAAGTCGGTTGATTGATGTGCACAGAGTTTATTGTCCCTAACAAAGACATTTGGTAAATAAGCCATTAATAAGAAGCAGAGTTGACAAAGCAGAACGCTGTAGAGACAAATTATGCTCTACATCAAGACAAATTTATGATAGATAGCATTTGCATGAAGATTTTAGTTGAATTAAAAGACCTTGGTAATTTTATGTATACAGCAAATGATTTCAGAATGTTCTACCGTTTTCCTCTTCACGAAACAAGTTTAGTATTGTTTGTAAAGTTTAACGGTTGCTACCAAACAAACGTAAAAGGAGCGTTCATTTTAGACCGATGACGTTTACTGTTACCATAAATTGAAATAAAATCGCTCTGTATGTGAAACATAGCTGCTATTCACATTCGCCAAGATTTTTTTCGACAATGGATGGCTCAGTGTGCGCAACGGAAATTGAACATCGTCACGATTTTACTCAAATTTATATTTCCGGAAAATTCTCCAACTTTAAATAAGACTATTTATTGCAGCAGACATATCGATGGCTGATCTGCCCTCCTTGTTCACGGTGGAATAGAGAGAATGCAGATAATATACTCTATATTCGGTGGTAATCAAGGTGGGCAGATCAGACACCGAAACGTCTGCTGCAAAAAAAGTCTTATTTACAGTTGGAGTATTTTTAGGAAAACACAAATTTGGTTATAATGGTATAACTGCGTCACGATTTTTATTGTTATCGGTTTAATGTGAAGGCACTTTAAATTTCTTTGATGACTGTTCATAAAAGAATACATATATGACAATAACTTTATCACTTCCCAAAACGCATTTTATGATATTTTTCCTCTTAAGGAAACATGTGCTTTCTTTAATCATAGCTAGTGTTTACTTCTACCCTTTTTGGTACCTAATGATTTTGACGACATTAGCAATTGTACACAAATCCCAAAACAAAAAAATTCTTCATTCACTTCTTGTATTGTCAAGTTAAATAAAATAAAGAAACATTGCACAAAAGTTAAAAGGATTACGATGACATGTCCAGAGGCCTTTCGCCGGTTCACTTCAGTGGAACAGACCGGATTATGGAATGGCACGTTGCGATGTCTGACATGGAGAGCGGTCACGAAAGTGCGCTAATAAACATGAATATTAATCTCCTACCAGCTCTGTTACTAGTCACATTATATCTTGCAGAACTTTTGACAGAAATCGTAGTCCGTCAATTTACTTTTCTATCATCCGTAGTAGTAACAATTTCCGCTATCTACAAATTCTATAGTCGCTCATTATTAAAGCTATGATGTCGGCTCTTTGTGTACAGAAAGAAACGGATCAACTTCACCTTGCGTGGTACTCGTAGCAGATTAATATTCATGTTTATTAGCGCACTTTCGTGACCGCTCTCCATGTCAGACATCGCAACGTGCCATTCCATAATCCGGTCTGTTCCACTGAAGTGAACCGGCGAAAGGATTACGAAATGTCATCGTAATCCTTTTAACTTTTGTGCAATGTTTCTTTATTTTATTTAACTTGACAATACAAGAAGTGAATGAAGAATATTTGTTTTGGGATTTGTGTACAAATCAATTTCAATATTAGCCATGGCATTGTTTGCAAGCAAACTCACATGGTATACAAAAACTTGACTTACATGTAGACTGAATATCATTAGCAAATTATCGATGAATTCAAATAAAATTTTTCCGAATAACCTTGCGCATTATATCCGTATAATAGGAAGCCAATTAGGAATTACCAGGCTTGCCGTTGGGATTGGGATTCCAATAGCTATTGGGATTGGGACACCAAAAATCCACCCCAATCCCAATAAATCACCTTATATCCCAATAAACCCTCTCCTAACGAAATGTACATGTAATCGTTGACATTAGTCACTACGTCACAAATGTTTCGGGTTGTGCTGAGCAATTCATCCTGCTGTGTCTCCAGTCTGACCCTGCCTCTCTCGAATTCGCGCATTGAGAGCTCTTAGTGTGATCCACACAAATTGACACAGTCAGCTTTAACCCTACTCTATGGCTTTAACTTCCCAAGTTGCTAAAAATAGTGCTACTAAAAAAGGTAGCAGCTATGTAATAGCATGTAGACTATAGGCTTATACAATTCGCCTGCACGTTGTCATGCGCTTCGCCGCTTCTGCAATTAAGCTATACATTGCAAGCTATTCAAGCATATTTAACCGTACAAGCCGATGTCTACTGCCTGTTGCCTACTGTACGTGTGAGCCGTGTGGCAAGCTGTTTATTAACACCACATTATCCGATATAGGCTTAATTAATACCTACCAAGCGTGTCTGTAGTTTATACATGCATATTAGCTATACACGTAGGCCCCTTTAAGCTCTTGGGTGAGGGCAGTCTCGGTGCAAAATTTAGTCATGCGGTAGACTATTATACTCGTACATTATTGTGTAAAATCAATTAAAGCCCCTATTACTATTACGGCCAGTCTAGTCCTAGGCCTACGTCCGTGGACTTCGTCAATTCAAAAAGAATCAAATTTGGCAGACCTGAACGGTAAACCCCGATGCAGCTTAGGATCAAATTGCGTGCGTTGGTTATTTGGATTTCTATTGGGATTGGGATCCCAATGGAAATTCTCAATGGGATTGGGTTGGAATTGGCCTGGAAATTCATCCCAACGGCAAGCATGGGAATTACCAATTGACTTCTACCATTTTCATCATTAGGGTAGTCGAAAGAGGTGCTTCGCAACTTATGTGTCATGTCTTCTTGTGTGTTAGAGATTTCAGACAAAATAGCGAATTACGCGTGCTCGCGTTGTATTGTCCTTAGCAATCAAACACCTTTTATTTACTAAAAGTATGAAAGTGGTAAATCCAGACTAGTAGGAGATTTTCAAAATGAACAAATGCCAACCAGGGTGCGGAGACGGAGTTCCGAAGTCCTTTCATTTTGGCCGGAGTCGGTGTCCCATCCCATGATATTACTCCGGACTTTGGCCTAACTAGACCCGAAAAACAAAGAAATATATATAAAAGTCTCGTATGTCACTGTCTTGATGTCAGCTTATCATCAAACCAATGGACAGTCAGCTGCGCAAAGACCTGTTAGTCGGGGGAATTATACCCGAAGTGAAAAAAAGGATTATGCATAGAATAAGTTATTGTCATTTCACTCATAGTAGTGATGCAGTTATACCTAGATTATATGATTGTATATATTGAGACATTGCAGCCATTTAGGCAGTGTCACAGATGTCCTGCCGATTGTGATTATCGATACTTCCTGAAATTATGTCGCTCATCATGGACGTATCCGTACTTGAACGAAAACAGGAAGCTATTTCACAGCTAAACGTTCGTGTGTACAATTGCTGTCGAGATAGTCCAACAAGGAAATTCTTTCTATCTCCTAGGGAATTTATCCTATTCAGCGCAGACAAAGTAATTCCGAGATCAATTTCTCGAAACCAAATTGCTTCAGAAATAGTTACGAAAAACAGAAAAATCACATTCCGAACACTGTATTATAAATCATTTGAAACATATCTTTCATAGCGTTTGTCGCTGAAACGCTCCTTTTAAAACCTTGAGAGGAATACAACTTTGCATATTAAAAATGAATCATAACCACCTGTTCGGAGAATTACACACTTTTCATGAAGGTGTGCTGAAGACAAGGTTTATGCTAGGCTAATCTGATTTGAAATTTACAAAACTTAAAATATTTTAACATTTTGATAAAAGGAAATGAAATTAATTTATCTTTCGACGCACAGACAATTTGTTTTTATTTCGTAATATATACTCATTGACATAATTAATGAAACAAACTATCATTGGCTTGAATTGAAGTTTGTTTCATTTTTTCTTAGGTATGATGCAATATCTCGCTTTCTATGTATTACCATTCAACACATTAGAGAATGGAGAAAGATCTATGGTGATCAAATTTCAGATTTTGATATCGATATAACTGTCACAATTGCTTTTACAAATTGAACATAAACGTGAACTGAAATCCAGCTTTTGTAAAATAAAATGGCACACGATCAGTTTACCAGAGGTATGGATATTGGAATGATTCGGTGTGGTAGAAGTTGTGCGAGTGTTGCCGAAGAGCTGCAACTATCGAGAGTCGTTGTTTGGAGGTGGTGGTGTCGATGGAAAGCAGAAGGAGATGTTAAAAAGAAGAAGGGATCTGGTCGACCAAGAAAGTCTGCAGGAAGGACAGACGCACGTCTAGTTTTAGCTGCAAAGAGGAATAGATTTGTGTCAGTCCCAAAGCTAGTCGTACACTGGAAGAGTGCCTCAAATATAGACTGTAGCGTTCGAACGGCTTACCGAAGATTGCGAGAAGCTGGAATTCAATCGCGACGACCAGCTGTCCTAATTCCATTGAGTTTTGAGCACCGCAGAAGACGAGTTGCCTGGTGTGATGCCCATCGCTCATGGAATGACCATCACTGGCAGAAAGTCTTTTGGACCGATGAATCGAGATTCACTCTGGATTTCAATGACGGTCGTGTCAGAGTGCATCGTCTTCCAGGTGAACGCTTTGCCCCATGCTGTATTAAAGAACACGACAGATATGGTGGTGGAAGTGTTATGCTGTGGGGTGGCATTTGGCATGGCGGACGAACGACAGCAGTCATCATCAAAGGCACGTTGACTGGAGAGAGGTATTTCAATGAAATTGTGCTTCCTGTTGTTGCCCCAGTGGTCAGGGTGGAGGATCTCGTCTTCCAAGACGACAACGCAAGACCACATCGCTCCTCGGCTGTCATTGCCACTGTTAGGAGATTGAACATTCAAACCCTTGACTGGCCTGCACGCTCACCTGACTTGTCACCCATTGAACAAGTCTGGGACGAGCTTGGGCGGCGAGTGAGAGACCGCTATTCACTTCCACCAGTGTCCCTGAAGATTCTCTCTGAAAGACTGACAGAGCAGTGGCTTCTCCTTGAAACATCCTTCATTCAGAAACTTTGTGAATCTATGCTATCTCGGATTACTGAATGTATTGGAGCTAGAGGGGGGCACACGCGCTATTAAAGTTGAATCTGCTGCATGCGTTGTTTTTCTATGCTAGCGACTTGGTGGAGATTGTGACTAAATTTTTCAAGGTATCATACATACATGTATATATACCAGTCAAAAATGAAAGAAGTTAAAGAAGTAAATGTTTCAGAAATTTTGTCAATGAGTATATATATTTCGACGAACCGCCCTTCTTAGTCAGATATTTAATTAACAGTGATCTTATCTAACAAGAACTATGATTTTTAAATCAAATCTGAAAATGTCTATAAAATATCATGGGTGAATGGGGGAAGAAAGTGAGGTCAAAGATAATATACCACATTACTGTGCAAACCATCCACAATACATTTTCATGCACATCCACCTAATGTTGTAGAGTTAATGCTGGTAAATTTGAGTGGTTCCATTCTGTTTTGTTATTGATCAGTTTTATGTTTTTTTTTCATTTTTATTTCTAATAATTACGGCCTCTGCTATTTGTCTTTCCATTGCGTTACTGTGATATACTCCTGTAACGTTCATGTTGAACGTTCATTCTCAAACCGCTTTCTTTAACTTGTATTTCACATTCTTTTTTGAGAACTGAGTTCGGTGCTGATGTTATGAAAAGAACGCTGTTATACTCGTATTTCCCCTTTTGATACCATGTTTTCTTTCTTCTTTGTTTATTTTCTCTCTGTTCATTATATTTCCATGTCTTTGGTCGATACATAGGTCATAAAATATTTTAAGAAAACTTTAAAGAGAAAGTAAAGATGTGATATAAAATATATGCAAATATATTAAAATTAACTTTAGAAACTTCAAAAAGTGATATTTAATTTTTGTTCAAATGTTCTGTCGCACATCCAAATTTGCAGTAAAATTAGCCGAAAGCAATGTTTAAGACTTGTTCCAAGTTCATTTTCTCGATCCAAGGTTTTGGAACCTTGGTTAGGGTACGTAAGGTCAGTCAAGGCCAAGGTTAGACTCCAGGTCCAAGATTCAACCTTGCTGCCATACCGGCTTCCAGATGCTGATTGTCCTCTTTTTGATAAAATTACCTTGCTATTCTAGTACATGCTTCAAGTTTAGGAGCCAGAGCTTTGTCAGTGTGCTTTGTTTAAATTCTCAATTGCTGTCATTTCTTCTAAAATGTAAAATCGAAAATTTTCGACGAAAATCTACAGTAATTGTAGGTTCCAGCAATTTTGTTGATGCAAAGAGCTATCAGCGTTGACATAAATATGTGTCTAAGTGTGTAATTTATTTGACCACCATCAAACAGTGAGTTTCTGCTCCAGTCTTGCTCTCTTAAAACAAAAGCGCATTATCAGATTTCTATGGTGATACCAATAGGTAAATGCCATAAAAATAGATTATTTATCTGAAGTTGACTACACCTTTTTTTGTTCTAATTAAAACAGTTTGCGTTCTAATTAAAACACTTTGCATTCAATTTAAAACACTTTGCATTCAATTTAAAACAGTTTGCATGCAATTTAAAACAGTCTGCATTTGATTTAAAACAGTTTGCATTCAATTTAAACGACTTTTTTAAAATTATCTTTTACTTATTCTATCCATGTTTTATATGTTTTTAACATAATTTAGGTATGTGATATATTATTTTATGTATTTTATATATATATTATATCATTTTTATGTGATATATTAGGTGTACAATCAAAACCTACTTCTGAAGCATCAAGTTTTGCCCAAACAGATAATCTAATATTCTGAAATACACTTTGTTATTTATAGTCTTTGTGTAATGAATTCAGCTTCATAAGTTATTTGTCATATCGAAACAAAATAAATTCCACTTGCATTTTTATTCAATGTTAGTGTAAGAAGACAGTTATTTAGATATTGTACCTTAAATCTTGCATTCGCATCACATCACCATAGAAAGAATATACATGATTATAATAACCCTCACACTGAACATGCTGATTGCTCTCGTTAAGGGCTAGCTGCATAGTTTCTTCAATTATGCGAAGACGGTTGCTCTGTCTGAGTCACGGCAGAAATCATTGACGTGTTGAGAACGTCTAAGATTCTTCTTGACATAACGTTCTTGATTCTGCTTTTCATGGACGACCATAAATACTCTATGGGGTTGAGGGGAGCAGAATACGGCGACATCCGCAGAATTGTAAGGCCAGCATACTGTTCTTTCGTCTGAACAATGTCTTCGATGCCTGAATGTGATGGCGCATTGTCAGCGACTATTACAACATTTTGAAGAGAATCGCGGGACAATAACAGTTCGTCGAGCGCACAAGACATGATTTCGTGATATCAATCACGCTTTATTGATCCGCGGCAAATGCGTGAATATACAATACCTCGCTTGCTCAGCAGGCCCCAACAATGAACGTTTGGACCACGGGAACTGGGTACAATCACACGACAAGGTTCACCTCGTCTTGCGCGACCATAAGATCGACGACAAAATAGATTCACATTAGTCTCATCCTGGTAAAATATTTCCTTTTGAGACACAGTCAGCTCCATGATCTTCTGCACAAAAGATGCCCTTCGCTCTTTGTTTTCTTCAGTATTTGCAGTCGATGGCACGAACGAGACTTTCTTTACGGTGTAGAGTTGATCCTTTAAGTGTCTGTGAATCGTGGATATATTCACTTGAAGTTAATTGATGTTGAAGGGAGCTCTTTATTTCCTCCAAAGTCACCTGAGGATTCGTCTCTAACATTGTTATCATGTGCTCGACATGCTCACTGGTCACCTTTTTGTTATATGCCCCACCACGCGGTTTTTCTTCAATTTCTTCTTCAGCCATTCTCATCCATCGACGGGCAGTTTGAATCTTTACGCCATTCGCCAGTGCGACAGCCTTAAAATCCCCATGTGCCTCGGCACACTCAAGTATTCTTTTCTTGGATGCAGGGTCACACCTATTGTAGCTTCCGCGTAATGACCCTGGGCGAACTCCAGGAGCACGAGCACCATTGGAGATGTCGGATACGGTATCATCTGAATAATGCATATTGAAGAAAAAAATACGAAGCGTCAGTCAAACGTTCACTGTCAATTATGAAGTTTGCCAATTCGACATACACTCAAAAGCAGGATATCAGAATGCATATTGCCATAGAAACGGTGGGCATAGATATCTTGCAGATATGTGATCATAACGTCAATGATTTCTGCCGTGACTCAGACAGAGCAACCGTCTTCGCATAATTGAAGAAACTATGCAGCTAGCCCTTAACGAGAGCAATCAGCATGTTCAGTGTGAGGGTTATTATAATCATGTATATTCTTTCTATGGTGATGTGATGCGAATGCAAGATTTAAGGTACAATATCTAAATAACTGTCTTCTTACACTAACATTGAATAAAAATGCAAGTGGAATTTATTTTGTTTCGATATGACAAATAACTTATGAAGCTGAATTCATTACACAAAGACTATAAATAACAAAGTGTATTTCAGAATATTAGATTATCTGTTTGGGCAAAACTTGATGCTTCAGAAGTAGGTTTTGATTGTACACCTAATATATCACATAAAAATGATATAATATATATATAAAATACATAAAATAATATATCACATACCTAAATTATGTTAAAAACATATAAAACATGGATAGAATAAGTAAAAGATAATTTTAAAAAAGTCGTTTAAATTGAATGCAAACTGTTTTAAATCAAATGCAAACTGTTTTAAATTGCATGCAAACTGTTTTAAATTGAATGCAAACTGTTTTAATTAGAACGAAAAAAGGTGTAGAATGGAAGTTGACTCAAGGTCGCGTCGCATCTGGGGGAACTTAGTTGGGACATAAGGAACCAATGAGAGGCCTAGAATTGCACTTGTGATTGGTTCTAACCCAATGATAAAGACGTTGATAAGTGTATCTACGTGAAAATGGGTGCGACTTTTGTGCCGTTATTGTGAATTGCAAGAAGCTTTACTTCCATTCTAGAGGTTTTATTGTTATCAATTTATATGGTAAATGCACAGTAAATTGAATGAATTCCTAATCGCGTCTAACTGTCAACCAAACAATGGAAGTTTTTCTCTTGACAGTCCTCAGCCGATATTCTGCAATGGACATTGATATTGATTGCAAAATTTTCTGATTTCAGGTATTTCTGCAGGAGCACTTCTGAGCTTGGTTACAATCCGTGTTGGTAAAGTTTTTCCACCGTCTCATCGCTATCACGTTCTTGTTACCGCTTTGGTAGAAGGTGGGCCTTTCGGAACAGTAATATTTTGTCCTCTGTTCGCTACCCTGATACAGCATTACGACTGGCAAGTTGCATACCTCGTATTAGCGGCACTATTATTAGTTGAGTGCTTCTTCGCCAGCATTCTAAGCGGAACGGAAACTTCGATTTTGGAACCAGAAACACAGTCACCTCCTGACGACCTTTCTGATTCCAGTGATGATGGAGAGTTTACTTACCTCTCTCCGGAGCCAAATGCGGATGTTGGTGCATCACCATGTCCACCAAGTATCACCAGCACCTCATCTGGGCCGTATGTACCACCAATACCACCGATTCCACCAAAAGAAGAACCGCCATCACCCGATCAAATATTCACCGGCGCAAAAATGAAAGAACTTTGTCGGCAACCTGAGGTTGTATTGTGGTGCGTCGATCGCGCTCTCTTTTATATGATTTTATATGGTGTACTCATGAACATGGTCGATTATATGACTGTAGTAGTGCGAGATAGTCTTGAGCAAGGTTCTCTTATTACTCTGACTTTCGGAGGGGGTGAGGTAGTCGGTCTTCTTATCGCTGTTGCGTTTGGAGATCACTTAAAAGAGAAATTAATTTATATTTACACAACCTCAACTGTAATTTTGTTTGCTGTGCTGATGATATGGCATTTGCTACAAACACATGGTCCGTCACTATTCACAGGAGCTGATGTTCACTTCATGTCCTTTGTATTTGGATGGGCAGCTGTATTTAGCAGTGCCTATGGCTACACATTATCTGAGGAATTGACAAACATGCCTGGTCAATACGCATATCCGATGACACGCTTTGCACAAGGTGTAGGGCTGTTCCTGGCACCTCTGACGTCTGGTGTATTGTTGGAAATAATGAGTTACTCTAGGTTTTTCTTGATTCAAGCGTTACTGTGCTTAGTCAGATTGATTATTCAAATAATCGTCTCTTTTATTTATTCAAAAAGGCGAAAAGAAGAATTGCAAGCATTGAAGAGTTTGGGAATTCGCGTAGAAAATTGAATTCTGATAAAAGTTGATAATTCATTTGGTTATTGAAGCATAATAACATATTTCAAAAATAGCAACCTCACAAGGGTCCTAAACGTGAAGATCGCCCATCTTGTAAACATTTACCGATTATCGTCTTCCATGTATCTTTTCACAAAGTTGGATTGTTAAGCATCGAAATCGTAAGAAGGCATTCATTCATCTGACATTGTAGGCGACAATTTCTTTTATCATTTAATTTATCAAAAGTGGCAGTAGAATTTATATATGACTGCATCTTCGATTGTGTTCTCAAGAATGAAGATTATTAATTCAAATATATGAGATGAAGACAAACGGAATCAGATTGCTTTTTGTGGTCATAATTGTTGTTTGTCTGTGCAATGTGAATTCGCAGTTGTTGTTTGGCAATCATATATGTCTAGCAATTGTGTACATATTTCAATGAGAGAGTATATTGAAACCTTAGATGATTTACAAGCGAGGATTACTGCGCTTACCATACAGTATTTTGTGTAAATAGATTTGTGAAGTATATTTAGAGCATATGTATTTGTCATCAGCAACGTCGTCTGTTATGGATTGTATTGATTGAAAATGACGCCAGTGTCATCAGATTTCGTAAATATATAATTATGCTGCCTGAAATTGTTTTCTTTGAAGATTCACCCTAAAGCGTTTATCGAAAATAAATATGTACAATTTACATAAGCCATAAATTGGCAAACTATATATCTTGCTTGATATTATATCCGGGCGGACATTCGGTGTCACTTGTTTGGTATGTATGCCAATCTTAGCCATATCCTCTCTGGTTGTCATATGGCACGTAGCAGCACAGGTTGGTGGAAGCAATCTTGGATGGAGTCGAGCAAGGAAAAGAAAGTCCCCAGGTGTGTCTCGATCTGCTTCACGCAAGTGGATAGACATTTGCCAGATAAACTATCCCTATCTGAGCCACAGCCTGATCTATTGTTGATCGATGCGATAGGGAAGAGAATGATTATGGGCAAACTAATTGCTCCCTGGGAAGACAGCTTTAGAGATTCCCATGCAAGCTGCCGAATATGATGAACTTGCGGAAGGGATTCAGTAATGACGGTGGAAATGAGGGTGCATGCCCTTTGAAGTGGGATGCCGCGGTTTCGTTGCTACATCGGTGAGGAAATTTCTAGTCAAAGCCGGTGCGAAAAACTTGCAGATCATCATCAAGAATTTGAGTGCAAAGTCGGAAGAAGCTAGTAACTTTTTATTGCGGACCCTCCATCTTGAGAGATACTGAACTTAATGAGTCGAAATTTCGATGACGGATGGCGTCAGCTGATGGCTGAAGTCCTTCAGGGTACAGTATTGATGTTTCACACATCTTGCTTATTTTGTTGATAATTAAATTAAGTATCATTTTAAGCTAGCAATATGTTATTTTTGATTTACACAATTACTTTTAAAATGGTGATCGTACTTGAGATGTCTGAAACGAGCGAAATTGAAGTAAGCAATAAGCATGCCAATATAAAATACATGCATACAGTGCGTCGTACTTGTACATGCATAGAGAAGATGAAATTCACAAAAAAGCAGCGAGAGAACGAGATATTCTTTGGAATCGTCTAATTCTGTTCTTCCTTATTCATTAAGAATTCATTCTATTATCTTGAGATGATGCTTGGTATGATATGTTGCAATATTTCGTATACTTATCATCATGAATGAATTTATGCCCAATTTTAATGTTATGTTACAAATACTAGTAAACAGTAAAACAAATCCGCACGAGACAATACAAACCAATTGATAATGCAAAGCAATCCACAAAACTGATTTAAATCATTCATTAGACTGAGATGCTCGTTTGTCGGGAACTTAGCCCGCCTGTAAAGTACTTGAAGAGACCTTAGCTACTGATACGTTATATAAGAGGCAACACACGCTTCGAAGCGGATGGTATGTGTGGTGTAACGAGTCGCGTGAGGTTTAATACAAGTTCACTAAGTGAACCCGTGTATGTGCGCCTTTACAGGCACTTTTTGTACTCGGTTGAATTACTATACATACGCGCTAGATGATTGGGAATTCTGTGGTGCATGGCAGATTGTTCATTGGAATCAACAAGCGTAACTCTAAAAAGTTGGGGATTGTTAGAAACGGCGTCACAAAAAATGTGTGGAATCTTTGCACTTTTATCTGCTCGAGGATCCCATCAGTTTTCAAAGCAATGATGGCACCTGGGCACTCACTAAACTCACTGATTCCCCCCTATACTCAGCGATACTTGAAGAAGTTTTTATGTAATTCTTTCTAACAGACAGAATCATTAGTAACTATATAACTTTACATGCACAGTACTACCTGGTCACTTCATTCGCTGCTTGCTATTACTTCTTCTGCACCGATTCATCAAAATGTCTGATTTTCATTCCAAAAATATATGCACATTTATTATTTACATCAGCTGATTGCAATTTCATTTTCAGAAAACATGAAATAAAATTTTCAGAAATCAATTTTATTTAGCTATTCAAACTTTTTAAAAGCACAATCAAGTTAATAGTAGGCTAGTAATAAGTTAGAAAAAACATAAAATGACGTTAAGTAATGTATGTATTTCTATTGACTGTGCTATTAATAAATGATAATAATTTAATTGAATACTGCTTGTCGTCCAACAAATCTCACCTTCCATATCGTGTGAAAGTTCCAAAACATCATCGAAATTATCTTCCTTTCTGTTTGATTTGATCTGCAATATGAATTATGTAAAGTGGAGTAGAAATACATCAGTTTTTCAATTACTCTGAAGTTTAATGTATAGGAAACATTGTAATCAAATAAATATTCATAATGACAGGCTTGATGGTTGGATGCCCATTAATTCTGAGTGTATGAGAGATTATTCCTGTGAAGTTATTCGAATCACTTAAGCATCAATGCAAATGCTAGCAATCAAGACAATCATGTGAAGGGAGCGTGCAATGATAATATTCAAAACACTTCTCAAAGTTCAAAGTGGCGACATGAAATTCATTCATCAAACATTATTTGATAAAATCCGATTGTAATTCATCAAAACTAGCAGAAGGAGACAGTTTCAAAGCGACAATCAATGCTGGCCATTGTCCTAATCATCTTCAGGAATTTTATTCATTATAACGAAGCCGTATTATGTCCTAACTCCTAATCATAGAGTAGGGATATATAGGTAGAGTGTCGACTCAGAAAAGTATCTGTATACAGTGAAATTTTTTTTATAAAAAGATTCAGTTTTTTGCGGAGATAACGTTCCCGTGGTCCAAAAAATTATTTGAGCAGTTCTAAAAAGTCAAAATCTTGCCAATTTAAATACTACCGAGATGACACATCCTTGTAAGTAGTATAAAACAAGTTGGGTATCAAAAGGAATGAATATTTGCTAACAATCATCCTAACTAAGCGAAAATTTAACTAATTTGCGAGGGAATTTCATGATCTGCATTATTATGGAAGTCTTCATGAAAAAGTCGAGATCTGATTTTGCTTTCTTCGGCTGAAATTTCAAGTTTTATTTCAATTTTCACCGGCATGATTTTATGTTTCACTAAGCTCATGCTTCATTTCTTGAATCTGAATAGTGATGTGGACCCATTTACATCTTTCAAAGTTGATTGAAATCATTGTCCTTGATTCTGTTATTTTGCGCTACCATTGGCAGGTTGCTTATGATATGATCTCGCTTAAGAAAATAATCTTAAGGTTCATCATGAAGTCAATAGCAGGTCATCGGGTTGCTAATTTGATAAACATTGCCTATCCAAGGCTGTCATGACACGGACGATCTGTAAAATAACATCATTTCATTCTGCATTACTGTCATGATCAGTCAATTCCGTTGTAAATTCTGCAAAACTCCAAAAATTTGCAAATCTAGCATTTGGTGACAAGACCACCTGTATCGCCCATGAGTTCATTCAATAAAATCGAAAGTGTATACACATTGGGGATTTAATAAATGCGGAGTTCCACTCTAACTAATATAGGCTACCCACTCTATGCTCCTAATTTGATATATTTACAATACTGATAATCTGATTATGACCTTTGATTGACTTATTTTCCTTATATTCTGAAGTGGTCAAGTGAGTGCGATATTTTTGCATTCTCATAGGGTTATCATAAGTTCTCATTGATAATATCATTGAACAAAAACAAGCATGACATGATTGCCCCATGATCAACCTTGATCTTGATCTCGACTCAGGTCTAAAAGGTGAATTGGAACCGATTTTTGTTTTCTTAGAAATTTATAAATAATGACATTTAAATACGCAAACTCATTAATTTTGGCCTTAATTATTTCGAATTTTCTAAGTGGATTTTTGGTGTTTAGGTGGATTTTATAGTCACTAGTTCTCAGCATACAGTGAAAAATTTATTATCTAAAGATTCAGTTTTTTGCGGAGATTGGGTTCCTGCGGTCTAAAAAATATTTGATCACTTTTTACGACGCCAAATGTTTGCAAATTATTCGTGTGTTTAGTACATACTAGCGATTTGGAACCTTGGAACCTCTATATAAGTAGTATGAGACTTATTAGATATCAAAAGGAATGAACATTTGCTAAACAGCATCTTCATTAAACGGAAATTGAGCTGATTATCAAGGGAATTTCATCATCCTTATTATAATGAAAGTCTTCATGAAAAAGTCGCGATATTATTCGTGCTTTCTTGGATGAAATTTCAAGTTTTTCATTCAATTATCATCAGCATGATTTTATGATTCACTAAATTTGTTTCATTTCTTGAATCTGAATCTTAATGTGGACCCAATTTACATCTTTTAAAGTTAATTATGATCATTGTCTGTAATCATGGTATTTTGCTCTATCAGTGGCAGGTTGCTTGGGATATGATCACGCTTAAGAAAATACTCTTGAGGTTGTGCATGAAAATAATAGCAACCCATCGAATTGATAATTCAGTAATTTGTCATGACACGGAGAATTTGTAAAATACTATTATTTCTTCCGTATTGCTATCATGATCAGTCAATTCCGTGACAATTTCTTCAAAACTGTATGCACATTGGGGATTCAATTGAATTAATACTGGGTTGCAACTCTACCTATTATGCTTACTCTTCACTTGAGCACAACTAACCCACTAGAAACATTTTTCTAAAATATGCTTTTCCGTATGAAAGAGTTTATTATAAGTGTAATTATTATTTATATTAATTATTATTAGATTAATTATTACATAATTTATTAATTTATAATATAATATTATTATTATAAATATAATTCATTATACATTATACATGTGAACTGCAAATTGAGAGTATTATAAGTTTTCCCTCACTCTGTGCATTTTTTAACTTCGTGCATATTTTGTTATCATCTCAAAATAAGGAGTCTTAGATTCACAGGTTTCTGCTTTAATCGCTTTAACAGTAAATATCGTGCATGTTGCTAAGGTGGTACCTGTCAACATTTCGCACATCGTATTAATTTCAGTTATGCATGGAGAGCAATTTCTCCTAGATGCGAATGCCGGTGGGGCAGGTTCAGACTTGTTATGGACCTGAATTTTCGGGCAGGTCCACCCAGTTCCGATCCAGACCCGGTAAAGATTTTTCTGACTCAGCCAGGACACGCTTTATCGAAAATGCGGCATTTAGGCCTACTCGGCACGTAATTAATAGATTAACAATAAGTGAGGTACTCCACTTGCTTCATCCAAGGTGGTGGATCGTCACAGTCGTCCACGGCATTTTCTGACTCCTCCTCCGCCTCCACTTTGATGACATTCTCTTTTGTAAATGATTGGTCATCTACTGCGCATCGACCGCCACCACATCGCCAACGAATAAAACTAAGTCCATAATAGGAGGGCTAGCCAATAAGTCTTGCACATTTGAAATTTTAAGCAAAGTAATAAAAAAAACAAAGCGTCTTAAAAAGTGATCAAATATTTTTTAGACCGCAAGAACGCAATCTCCGCAAAAAACTGAATCTTTTGATAATAAATTTTTCACTGTATGCTGAGAACTTTTGAAGTCGGGACTCGACACTACTGTATATATTTACTGGATGCGCGCAAAATTTTTTGCGCTTCTGATTATTACTGCATAATTATACAAATCCACCTAAACACCAAAAATCCACTTAGAAAATTCGGAATAATTAAGGCCAAAATTAATTAGTTTGCGCATTTAAATGTCATCATTTATAAATTTCTAAGAAAACAAAAATCGGTTCCAATTCACCTTTTAGACCTGAGTCGAGATCAAGATCAAGGTTGATCATGGGGCAATCATGGCATGCTTGTCTTTGTTCAATGATACGTGTGCAACTCTTGCAAAAACTTGAAGTCTTCGGATTCTTTCGCTCTTACTGCTTCTTCAGTTGTTCGAGCAACAGGTGGAGATTGAAAGAAGCCAAGCAATTGCGAGTCTTTTCAGTAGACTCTTAAATGTCCATTCTCACCGGACGCAGCGCATCCTCACGCGTCAGAATATTCGTTCAGAACTTTAATAAACCTATGGGCTGTTCACACAGAAAAGAGCGGGACCGCGCCGCGTCAGTGTGATCCAGTTTATCAAGGTTCTGAACGTTGCTGCGTACAGTGCTGTTGCATTCCGTGCCAGATATAGCACTCCAGTGGCCAGTGATCCGACCGAAAGATTTTTCGGCATCCGGTAACATCGTTACATCACAAAAACTGCTTGAAGTCGAGTAGCGGTGACTTCTAATCTTTGTACATTTCCTAATGTGTTCAGATACTTTGAAAAATAATCAAAAATAAGCTCTTCCTGTATTTCATCTTCAAATCCGATGGAATCAATTAAAACCCTGACATTTTGTTTGCCACTGACTTTGCAACTTAGTCATCGTAATTTTCTTCCATTTTTGTTACATTTCTATATGATTTCTGTTTTCAAACTAGATTTGAAGGAATCCATTAGAAGTAGAAATGTGAGGGTTGGGTATGATGACAGTCACTTACAAGCACTGGCAAAATCAAATTAAAGGACGCTGTAAGTCTGCTTCAAATTATTTCCTACTATTGGAATTTTCGTGGCACTCTATGAAATCTACATTGAATTCCAGAAAACATGAATATTTATTATGAAGGAGAGACCCTATACCTTCATCATTTTGAAGCTTTATTGACTGTTGCACGACAATCTAGAACGCAAAACAAATTGTATTCCGCCTCGCGGATACTTCAATTGAGGATTTATGTCGTTCGACGATAGGTCAGTTGGTAGAGCGTTGGCCTAGGATGCCAGAGGTCGATGGTTCAAATCAACCAAGACGCACAATTATTTTCCTTCTGTTGAATTAATAAGAGCTTCAGTGTAACTTTCTAAAATTGTCGATGCACCGCTGAGAGCAGATGCGGCTAGCGCACAGTCCTAATAAGACGTCATCATTTTCATAACTTACGTTGACGTTCCGCTTACTCCAACTTGGTCCGGAAACCGGGATAAGAACAGTTTTGTGGTAGCTGAGCCTCTTAGTCTTCATGTGCAACTGTTGGACAACATCGTTCGAGTCGCGTCGTAATCCTGAAATTATAGGGCTTTATTGTAAATTAATTTACAAAATCTGTGGATGTATTGCGTTCGAAGAAAAACTTGTGGTACTGTTCCCTGTAAAATTTTTATCTTGCTAGTCTGTGCTATTCGTCCAAATACTGAGCTAAAACTGACAATTGGTCTTACTCCTTTGCTTCATTTATGACTTTTAATTGTACCATATAATTTATCTACTGAGGTAAATTATATGGTACAATTAAAATTCATAAATAAAGCAAAGGATCAAGACCAATTGTCAGTTCCATTGGCACTCCGGCTTACTGTTTAGCTAAGTATTTGGACGAATCAAATAAATAGCAAATCAACACGAAGTATATGCTTAGCTCAACTGATCAATTCATTCAAGAAATAAATGCTGAGAAAGACAAATTTAACTCAGACTATTATTTGTGCAGTTTTGACGTCAAGTCATTATTCACAAGCCTGCCTGTAAAAGAAGTAATTCATTTAGCTAAAGATCTTGCTTATAGTGAAAATAACAATAGTAAGCCCCAATATGATAAAACCATTTTCAAAAAGTTATTGAGTTTTGCGGTCAATGAGTGTCTGTCTTTTAATGGTATATCGCCAAATCGATGGCGTTAGTATGTGCTCACCATTGGGTCCTACGCTAGCAAATTCTAACCTTGAGCAAAGTTGGATGAGTAAACCATTTCCACCTAAGTTTTATAGACGGCATGTCGATGACATATTAGTTGTTTTTGATAATATTGAGAATATAGATAAATTTCATTCTTTTTTAACTTCACAACACCCCAATTTAAAGTTTACAGTAGAGAAAAGTAAAATTATGATTCTAATTTTGGATGTTGAGATTGACAAAAGTAATGGCCTATCCACATCGATTTTTAGCAAAAGTACATATACAGGTCTACTAATGAATTGTAATGCTACCTGCCCTATCCAATCGAAACGCACCCTTGTGATAGGAATGTTGCATAGAGCGTACAATGTATGCTCAAGCTGGAGACTGTATAATGTAGGCCTAGAGATAAAGAATATTGCAAAAATTCTATTTTACAATGCCTATCCCATTCACTTCATCAACTCGCTAATAACACAGACCTGGAAATAAAATATAGCACGGATAAAAAAGCAACGAAGAAAGATATGGGAGGACACCAACTTTTTGATGCTTCCGTTTTGTAAGTAAACATCCATATAATTCCGACGAAATCTTGTTAAAGTATTTGGGGAATTGGACCATGATGTTAAAATGATAGGCTATTCAACACTTAAAAAATAGGACAGTAGGGGAGATTGGGGACCTATGAGCATAGGGGACCAAAGTGCATCTGCCAGTTCGACGTGATAAAGACCGAATTCGAACTTCTTCTTCTAGTTGAGTAATTCTCTGATCAAACATGACTTTCAACGGAAAAATCAAGATTTATCTCAAAATATTTTATTTGGTAGGTCTTGAAATACATTTAATGCAGTCGAAAGTAAATTTTTGAGTCTCCGTTGTTTATTTTTTCTAAATTTCATTCGTCAACATTTTGCCTAGAATAACAATAATTTCTAGCATTTAAGGCATCTAGAATTGCTTCATAATTCGGGGATGGCATCTGTATACCCAGTTATTTGTCAATGTTGGTTTTTTGAAAATGAGTTGTTTTGGGGTCCAAAGTGCCCTCTGAAATGAGGACCAAAATGCAATACATGATAAATTTCCTTTTTTCTTTTGTATTTTGCAAACCATGTATTCAGTGTCTCAACGTAATGAAATAAGTGTAATTAAACCTTAAAAATGTAATTTAAGCCATCGCATGCAGCCCTTGGACGTCTGGGTCTATGGTCCATTTAAGACGTTCTATGTGAGTGTGTGCAACAATCAAATGCTCACTCATCCATGAAAACCAATTGCTATTCACGACGTTGCCTCACTAAGTTCAGCTTCATTTTACAAAGCTTTTGCGCCCATGAATATCACATCGGGCTTTCAAAAAGCCGGCATATTCCCAGTCAACTCAAACGCTTTCAGCTAAGGGGATTTCCTGCTATCCATTCCCTCCGATTGAGTGCTTGAACTTCGTAAATTGAACAACCTTCTACAAGCACATCTCCTGCTGATGACGGTGCCCTGTTGACGACGAGGCGTGATAATTATGTGAGCCAGTGTTACCTGAAATAATCAGACCTTATCCGACGAAGGCTCTGTCTGAAAAATTTAAACACAAACTATCAAGAAAAAGAAAATCAACTTTTATCACCGATATGCCCCCGGAGAATGCTGCATCCAAAAGTAACGAAACCAATTCTGGAACCCAGGACTCCTCAATTGAAAACACGGTTGAACTTGAACTGGAATGTGGCTAGCACATTCTGGTTGAGTACAAGACAAATGTTTTTAAAGCAACATTCCCGACTCCTGTCTGTTTTTATTATGTTACATAATGCACTATTTGCATAATATATATTCAAAAATCGCCAATTTTTGTTGGTAGATCGCTGGAGTGTTTACTTTTTTAAAAAATGATTATTTACTGCCTTCATACCAAATCCAATCTGTTGAACCATTATAACCATTTTTGTCCGTAAGGTCATTATTTTCAGAAGTCAAACACATCTTTAAATTGATGAGAAGAAAGTGGGGTAGGCCTATATAGGCCTAGGCCTATAATAAAGATTTTATCCTAGGTCAAAATATTAATCTCATAGAGAGAAATGATTATCATTTTCGAACTCACCACATCCGAATTGACTATTAACAGTTAATTAATGTAATAAAGATGCGTCCAATAAGCAATTAGTAAAAATTGCTGTAAAAAATTAATTTATTTTTTGCCTATGATAGTTTTTATATCCACTTACTAATTCACAAAAAATAAATGAATACAGTAAAAATCATAGAAAAATGTGTTTTGGCGATATCTATTTTATAAAATGAAATTTCCGTGCGCAATCATGGTTTTTTTATTCAGTGCACTTTGGTCCCCATGCAGTGCACATTGGTCCCCGCTATAGGGGACCAATGTGCAGGGTCGTTACATGTTACAAAAACATGTCTTATGCAAAAACTAGATATGCTAGAGTTACACTTCAAAAAATATTTTATTTGTGAAGATATCTTTCACATCTGTGTAAACTTTTGAGTTCTGATTTGCAATAATTTCGTAAAAAAATGAGAATGAGTGAAAAAATGCACTTTGGTCCCCAGTCTCCCCTACTTTTGTCTGAAAGATAAAACCAATAAGCCGATGCGATCATGCGTAGTGTATAATTTTGAATGTCGGTTTGATCCTGATATCCAATTCTTGGGACAAACGAAAAGAAGAGTACATCAAAGAATGAAAGAAAACATAAGAGGTAACTCAGCCGTAAGTAGCCATGTGAACATAGGTCCAAACTGTAGCAATGACATTTATAATTGTTTTTCGGTTAAATACATATAGGACGTAACGAATTTCAAAAACTCGCATAGTAGAAGCATTGTTAATAAATGATAAAGGACTTAGATTAAATCAAACCCTTGGCCTCAACCCCGGAAAACCCGGTGCAAGAAATAATGGTAGAAAATCATTTAAAGTTTCTCAAAATTGCTTATTTACTCACTCTGACTTAAATGAAATAATATTTTGAAATTTTGAAATATCTAAGTGCCAATTTGGGAATCGGTCACCAGTGACTCATTGGGTTTTCGCGGTTGTGAAACCCGGAAATTTCAATGACGAAAAAATTTATTCTCTTCAAAACAGCTTAATTTTTACTTTGCGACTTCAGCAAAATGATATTTCGTAAACGTAGTGACAAAAGACTTGCTATTTACAATGCTTGCACCACCTGTAGTTGATTCAGTATTCCGAAAATGCATGTACTACTCATAAACTGCTCAAACCTCCTCGCATACCATCATCAGCAGTGGTAAAAATATACAAATCTGTCACGTCCTTTCATGAAGCAATTAAAGGCCTCATGATACACACTAAATCATCATTTGATTCATCATTTGGTCACAAAACATTGAGCAGTTTGAATACAAAAGCTGTGATGCAGTAGGCCTACTTGCATTGTGAATGTGAATGTGACCTGTACCCTTTAATAATAGTTTGCACTAAGTAGCATTGGTATCAAAAAGTGACAATTGCATGGGAATTACATTTTAACTCGAATGAGCAATTTTGTCTCCTACGATGACAATTATTTCTTTCTACGACTAATGAGTGACAGGTGACTCACCAATATTTAGGAACCTCTCCTGAAATAGGGATTCGGTGTAGAAGGTTTTCCTTTGGAAAGTACATACTTTAGAACATTGTTCGTCTACATGCCAACTCTAGTTTCACGAAATGGCATGTAGCATAAAAATAATCATCTTTTCTCAAAGCCACATTGGGAAGCGAACCAAAATTTGATGTTTTTTAAAAAAAATTTGACGTTTTTCATGGTGATTTAAATGAAATTAATCGAAAATTCATTCGATATTTTCTAATATTATATTGACTACAAGATCGCTAGGAAGGGTTAGATGCAAAAAAACTCCAAAAACTTTATCGTCTCTGGTGGAGATTTTTGCTCTTGAATATCATCAAATTTGTGGGTGTGACCCATTGACCTTTCCGGGGTTAATGGTAAATCTCTTTTCTTAAAAGTTTTCGAATAGCAGCTTTCGATCATTGTTTTCGTTTTCCTGGTACTGTTAATCGTTGTTTTCATTGTCAGCGTATGAACTTATTATGCTTATTTATTGGTTTCAACTTTGCAAAAGCATTCTTTTAAAGCAGGTTATAAACACAGTTTTCAGATTGTGCTTTCTAATATTCATCAAAATATTGCTTTCAAATATTGATTTAAAACCATGTTTTGAACATGATTTCATAAACGCAGTTTCCAGAAGGCTTTTAAACATACTTTTAAATTTATCTCTTTTTCAAACTGTAATTCAGATGCCAGTAATTAAATATCATGGCACAGACTTATGCTTACAATCATCAATTTTAGATATCAAGCTATCATCAAGTTAGATTCAATGATAGAATAAAAGTTCAAAAATGGAAATTTCTACTAATAAATGAAAAACGGCACCCGATACTATATCTAGATGTTCAAATGACTCTGTTAATAGACTAACCAGTTTCTGTCAATCTCTTGACCTGTCAGGAGCTGAAATGAAATTTATGTAAAACTTATAAGCAGATATATCAACTATCGTAGAAGGAGACGCTAAAATCAGAAAACACAAAATCATGCAATGAAAATATCTATTGACGAGAATACAGGGTGAGTCAGAATAGTGGACCCGAGTTTCCATCGAGATTGCGGCAGATAAAGCCAAGGAATAAACGTGCTTCAACATCTAAACAATATTCTATAAAACATAAAACATTATTCTATTCTATTCTATCTAAATTACTCTATGTTACGCTATATTGTTTGAATTAATTATTATTTATATTATCATTTATTTGATATAATTTGTTTGTTTTAGTTATTTGATATAATTTGTTTGTTTTAGTTATTGGATTTGAATTTATGAGATGGCTTACACTATCGAAGAAAAGATTTATTTAGTATCTTGGTGTATTACTTATGAAAACGCGGAAGAAAGTCGCAGGTTGTTTGAGGATAAGTTTGGTAAAGAAGCGCCAGAAAGGAGCACAATTCATAAGTGGAAGAAAAGGTTATTTGAGACAGGAAGTGTGAATGACAGGTCCAGATCTGGTCGCCGAAGCACCGAAACAGTTGGAGAGAACAAGGAGAACGTTTTGGCGTTGGTAAATGAGAATCCCCGTGCATCGACAAGAGGTATTGCTGATGAGGTTGGTACGTCTCAGTCTTCGGTCGTCAGAATCCTGAAAGAAGAAAAATTCCACCCGTTCAAACCACTCTATTGTCAGCTTTTGTATGACGGCGACGCTGATAGGCGGTTACAATTTGCACAAATAATGCACCAGAGGTTCAACGACGATCCAGCCTTTTCGCGCAAGTTGTGTTTCTCAGATGAATGCGTATTTCATCTCAACAGTGCGGTCAATAAACACAACGTCCACTACTGGGGAACCCACAATCCCCAAGTCCTGTGTGAAAACCCAGGTCATACACTTACCGTGTGGGCCTGCATCGGATATTATGGTGTCATTGGTTTTGACATTTCTCGACAAACAATGACAGGAGAGAGATATCTTGAAGTGCTCCGGGAAAAGGTTTTGCCAAATTTTTCGCATGGAATTGGAAGATCACGATTGTTTCAACAAGACGGAGCTCCTCCGCATTATTCTCTTCGTGTGCGTCAATTCTTAAACGAAAATTTGGATGGAAGGTGGATAGGTCGGAGAGGCCCCATTGAATGGCCCGCAAGGTCTCCCGACCTAACACCCTGCGATTACTGGTTGTGGGCCTACTTACGCCAACAGCTCTATCCAACTGCAGGTTTTTTGTATCCCAGTGTCCATGCCTTAGGCCACAGGATCGCAGAAGAGCTGCAGCAAATACCTCAAGATATGATTCGGAGAAGTATGAATAATTTCCGTGTTCGCGTTCAGAAAGCCATAGATGTTAATGGGGAGCACTTCGAAATGTGAAATGCAAGTGACATTTACATTCCTGAAATTTTTTCCCGAGTTTATAAAAATATATCTAACTTGTGATGACTTTTATTTTGGGTATTAATTTCGGGTCCACTATTCTGACTCACCCTAACATAAATAGAACCATAAATGAATCGGATGAAAATGCACACTTGGAGTCTCATGAATTCAAAGAGGGCTCAATTATATCAATACACATGTTATTTCCCTTCTCGATATATCTTTCTACAATTGAAAGGTAACTGCAAAATGGGCATTAGGTAGAATGAGGGGTCAAAGTTAGTAGCGCAAGAAAATACATGTTTGCTGACATAAAGAACTCTGCTGTGGTTTCTTATATTTGTTGTCGGTAAGTTCTCATTCTGGATCGGATGGTGTCCCCTGTTTGCCGCACATACAGTTCATCGCATCCTCGGCATCGCAAAGCATAAATAACATCCTTCGAATAGCAATTCATAGTCGATCTGATATGCAATTCTTCTACCTCTTGACTATTTTTGAAACGAATTTTATTATCAACAATAATGGATGCGCAACATTGGCATCTTTCGTTCCCACATTTCGTTACCCCAACCAATGGAATTCTGTTTCTTTTGGATCAAATTTGCAATAAAGAATGAGGTTGCTTATAAAATGGTTTAATTGAACGTTGTCTAAAAGACTACTTTATATTCAAACTAGAAAACGTCGGAATTATAATGTCATCGAAAATGTTCGGTTCATTCGGGTTGTATGTCTTGACAAAAGGAGCAATTTTTCTCATTTTTCAGCTTCCTTTTGTTATCAAATGAAGCGCTAACTTTACGCATGGCGTCTTCGACGATGCCAGTTGTGGAAAGATATATCGAGAAGAGAAAGAACAGATGTGTACTAATATACTTAAGCTCTCCTTGAATAATTCCGTGAGTTGGGAAGGCCCTGGAAATTAAAGAACGTGTCCCATGAGGACCCTAGATCCTGATTCCATCTCTTGAATATTATACAATTTATCATGCAGTTTACAAAGTCAATAATAATTCTCATACGATGATGAAAATCATCCCTGCAGCCATATATAATAGAATATAATGCTAACTAATTCAAATTATTAATTGAAGTAGTCCTAATGAGGACTGATGGGATAACAAATTTTATTCAATGAAATTTCCTTTGACTCTTTTAGAATATAAAAAGAAATAATTAAGATTGTCTTAATTAAAAATCTTTTTTACCTTTTTGATAAAGTGTCAAACGAAAATCGGTGAATAAAGTTGTTTTGTCACTGACTTTGTCTCATCTCTTAATCTATATTATATATAGAAATCAAGCAATAGAATATGAATTTTGGTGCTCTTGGGTTTTCCTTGATGCTCCATATGTACATGTATAATATGTGCTCTATGGTTTGAATAATATGTTTAACTTTTATGTTCATAACTGTTTAATGCATATGGCACATACAGTACACACAAAATTTCGAATTTTCTGAGTCTCGCCCTCTAAATACGCTGCATTGCGTCTAAGAAGAAGCCATGTGAAATATTTTTGAAGAATTAGGCCTAAATTATTGAATTCATTAAATAATTGATCGATCAATATAGACATTCCCAATTAATTGATTGAAATTATTGAATTATCAATCAAAAACCTCCAACCCCCTAAGCAATATTTGGTTAGACCAGAACAAGGCTTGAATGAATCCAAGTCTCCCAGCTATATAGCCAACCTTCCATCAACCCCACAAGGCACAAGGCCACTGCGCCGATGTTTTAATTTACTTTAATTGCTTATTTATAATCAAATAGCTGTTGCAGATAAATTGCAGCTTACCTGGATTTGTATGAGCATCAATAGCCACAGAAATTAATGTAGGAAACGCGATCAGCACAAATAAATTCATCTTCGTTGCACAAACAGCTGAGCAAGCTCGCATGTGAGCGCAGTGTAGGATGATTTTCTAAAATATGATTCCAGGATTCCTACTATATTTATTGATGGCAAAATGTGCGCCTTCGAGTCTATCTTTTGTTTACATTCTCGGAGTTTTTCATCTGAAATTAATTTTTCATCAACATAGGATGTTTTTTCAATGTGAACTTCCTATACTTGCTTCCAATGTAAAATGGCTTTGAATGGTATTTTTAAAAAAAATTGGCTTTAGCTTCAAAGTCTCTGAAGGTTTGGATAAAATCATAAAACATGTTTAATTCAAAACTTATGTTTGTTGACAAGCAACGACAGTGATATCCATGAAATTCCGCTATCAGATAACATTGTGTTTGTTGAGGGATTTTTCTGTCTACAGTAGAAAAACCTAAAATTGGTTTGACTCCATTGAAACATGAATCAACTTCATAGATTTCAACTCAAAATATCTCGTCAATCAGTTGAATGTTAACTCAAATTATCAAAAGAATGGCTTGCAATTTTCATTTTACATTACATCTCACATTCAGACAAGAGTATCATTTGTTTGATTTCTCTGTCATAGAGAATTCTAAAATTCCGCCGAATTAGTATGACAATTATTTGAATAAAAGAAAGCCGTGCTATTTATAGATTTTTATAATAAGCTTCTAAATTTTTCACCTACTCACACCAGATCAGAAGAAAAAATGCAGCTACAACTTTGCAAGCATGAATTTTGAATATTTAGATACTACGGGGGTAATATATCTTAATGAGTCAATATTCTCATACGATGATGAAAGTCATCCCAGTAGCCATTTATAATAGAATATAATGCTTACTAATTTAAATTATTAGTTAAAGTAGTCCTAATGAGGACTGGTGGCGTTCTCCAATCCGCAAGTGTACAAAGGCAATGCTACTGTAACCATTGGATTAATCAGTTCTTAAAAGAACTCAATGTAGCTTTCTCGTGGCAACGAATTAAAATTGATCAGCTTTGAACCAATATCTGGTAAAAATGGAAATCTTAAGACTTGCACTAATACCATAGATTCCATTGTACTAATACCATAGATTCCAAACACTGCCGTATACACGTTCAAAACAGACGTCTAATATACTGTACCGACTACAGATGCTGATAGTGGAAATAGAATAAGACAATGGTCACCATAGGTTAAGGAAATTAAAAATGGATATTATAAAACAACAGGAAACCGATGAATAGAAATTGCAAAAGTGGAGGTAAAATATGGAAGTACAACTATGCTACTACACCGATTACAAGTGAACTATATCTGACACTACACAAAGTGGATAATGGTAAGAGTGGATAAGTGGAAAGTGGATAATGGAGGTAAGCAATAGAACTACAATGACATTCTACTACACCGAAAGCAATGAAACTATACACACTATACCCAAGACTACACATGGAAAATACTATTTCTTCACTTGAATTTGTTATTGCCAGTTTCTTCATCCGTCTATAGTATTTCATGTAATTCCACATTTCTTCATTTGAATTACAATACATCGACCACTACTTCAGCTACCGATTAAGGGGTATATAAAACATAATACTGCAGTCCGTCAGTCATCAGCAGGTACTCGTCTAGTTGTGTTTCGACCCCTAACCTGAACGCTCAAACCCAGACGAGCGGGGTCCCACACATAGTGGCTGACAAAATACTGAATAGGTAATGATATGTCTTGAAAGATATGTCACAAAGATAAATCAGACATCATTCAATTGTTGCGTTTCCCACATGTAAACTGATCCTGTCATTAAATTCATCCCATCAATAAATACAGTATGCTATTTGCGATCCGCACATGTAAACAAATCCTGTACATCAATCTTTGCCTTTTCGATTCCCACAAATAAACAGATCCTGTTCATCCTCGAATCCCATAAAGATGTAATCGCTGTGTGATAAATATGCAATCCGCCTTTACACAAACTTCGCCTCATACATCAAGACTTAACAATGGGAGCTCTCTCATCTCCCGTAAGCCACGCTAAGCGCTCTGTATTCACTCTTCACCGCCCCCCCCCCCCATATGATGGCTACAAGTCATTGTTAGTCGTTTATTCACCTATGCAGCAAGGCATTAAGGAAAATGTGAGTCGTTTGTTGGTCGCGTGCCTCATTGAAATTCACAGAGTGAAGTGAATTGTCGAGCCGAGAAAAGACCATAATTATGATTGATATGATAAGAAAGAAGGGAATAATATAAATATAGGAAGAGAATTTGCAAGGATGAAACTCCCTTCTAGAGTACGTATATTAGATCGGGTAGCAACTCAGCATTTATTAAATTCCCAATGTGTATACAGTTTCGATTTTATTAAATGTACTGGAGGTGAACACAATTGGGTATTGTTACCAAATGTGAGATATGCAAATTTTTGCAGTTTTGAAGAAATGATCATAATAGATGATCATGATAGTAATGCAGAAAGAATTGTAGTATTTTGCAGATTCTCCGTGTCATGACAGACTTGGGGAGGTAATGTTTGCTAAATTAGCAATTCGATAAGTTGCTATAACTTTCATGCTCAACCTCAGGAGTATTTTCTTAAGCATGGTCATATCAAAGGCAACCTGACACAGGAAGAGCAAAACAACGTATCTTTGATTATAATCAAAGATAATTTATATTTTAGATCTCAATTAACTTTAAAAGATGTAAATGGAACCAGATCACTATTCAGATTCAAGAAATGAAACATAATTTAAATCATAAAATCATACCAATGAAAATAGAATTAAAACATTGAAATTTCAGCCAAGAAAGCACAATAAGATCTAGACTTTTTGATGAAGACTGCCATTATAATGCGGTTCTCTTGATAACCAGCTTAATTTACGCTAAGTTAAGATGCTTGTTAGTAAACATTCATTCTTTTTGACATCCAACTTGTTTCATACTACTTATAAAATGACTTCATATCGGTAGTATATAAATTTGCAAAATTCTAGATTTCTTAAAAACCGCTCAAATAATTTTTTGGACCGCAGAAACATAAGAAAGACAACTGAGCAATTGAACAAAAAACTAAATCCTTTGCTGTAAAAATTTTCACTGTTTACATATACTTTTTGAGTTGACACTCTACGTACCTACTACATGCTTACTCTGTGCTATCTTCTGTCCGCTAATATAGCCTGAGAAGGTAAAAATTCAGGAGCTTTTTATAAAGACCTACAAATAGCGCGGATTTTCTTTCATTCATGTATCTGTAATAAATAGGCCTATTTATTATGGTAGATTATTGTAGTAGGTTATCTTACTTTCTGTAGATAATATTTATTTTCAATGTGGAGAACGAAAAAAGAGGCATATAATTTTACTTTTAAGGTGCTACACAGAATCTCTTACAATACACAGTCGTTTACAAAATTAAATTGACCAGTAAAAATCAATTGAAACACCGCGATCACAATTGAAGCTCATAAACATACCTTTTCTTTACTCTTTGAAGAAGGAAGGCGTCAGTACACAGTTTTCTAAATGTTTTATTTAACTTCTATCAGCGAATGATGTGAACATGAACTTATAAATTACAAATTCTAATTTCTATTTACTTTATTTTTGAAAATTGTATGTTTCTACGCCAATACTACTGCTGTTTTATCTGACATATGCCTACCGCACATGGATGGCGATCTGCACATCTCAAATGTAGGCAGCATGATGTCCAAATGATGCACATTAACCAGTAACTTGATGAAAGTGGCATTGCATGCAATGATGCAAGCAAACAACTTGAAGAATGTGGATTACCTAAGCACTTTTTTGGTCTTTGCCCTATCAGACCTTGAGAGGTCATCCATAATTTAGCAAGTATCTTGAAAGTGTCACTATAGAACGTCACTGTAAACTGTAATTAGCCGAATACAATTTATCAGCCATAGGATCAGACAATTGCAGCAGACATGAAACAATGGACAGCCAAAAGTGGCTGCTCAGAAACGACAAGATGTGAAACTATCAGCCATAATGTAAGATAATTCTATCTCCTTTCCACACTTTGAACCACTGTAATACCTTGTTTAGTTGTCTTGCATTATGTCAACAGTGACTTTTGGGACGTATATATACTGTTGAAAATTGTAAAGAATATTGTACAAACAGAATTAAAAGATTGCATCAATATGTCAAATATTCAGACATGTTATTGTCATGCCTCATAGATCTATAAAAAGAATCCTACTCATTTAAAACATTTGATATTCTTATACTGCAATTATCAAGGATACTATCCAATTTTGATAAAAGTGTATATACTAGTCATAAGTAGTATGATATGTAGTAAGCACAATAAAATAAATTAGTTCGTGCGAAGAGACAAATAATTGTCTGATAAGCAGGAAATCTGTCTGAAACAACGCAGCATCATCCAAACTGCTGACTTGGATGATAAATTGTCTGTCAAGTGGCTGCTTACAGTTTGCAGTTCATTTGAGATACATTTCATTTTTTGCATCTCAGAATTGTTTCATATCGAAAATAGCATATTGTTACGCTCATGCCGCTGCTTGATTGGTCTGGTATACCACAGACTGCTTTAATGCAAAAAAATGAAGAAATGAAAATGAACCTCTGGTGCTTAGCAACGACCATGAAAGTATTTGGGTTGAAGTCGCTGGTTTTGGGAAATTATCTGAAAATTAGATGCTCTAATTTTCATTAATTTATAAGATTAGTAAATTATTTGCGTTAATGCGTTGACGTTTAATAGTTTTCGTCAAAAATATCAAAGGAATTGTATTACTTTGCACGTCTGAGTATTAATTACTTCTGTATCCACGATCACATCAAATTGGGCTGTGAAAGCTAAAATTCAAATGACAATTGAGCATAGGCCCTTTTAGAATTGTCAAATCGATTTGACTTTGGCAACTCGAAGAGATGATTATACACAAAAATTTGTACACTTTACATGATATTCCATTTAAGGTCTCTCCGATTTTTAATTGGTCAGAGCTCGTTTATTTTGTGGTTTGGTTTCATTCAAAATTTTTTGATAAAACTAAAATTCTAGATTCTTTTGTCTAACTTGAGGTCATGCATTAACAAGTTTGAAATATCGCAAAGCACGTGCAAACAGGGAATATTTTAATGTTAACGTGTAAAATGCTCAGAGATGGGCAATCGGATAGTCCGATTATCCGAATCTTGGGAATTTCATTTTCGAATCGGATAATCGAATCAGAAGTAGATCGAAAAATCGGTTCGGATAATCGAATCGGACTGCTTGATATTTTGAAGTGATTCGCGTTTCGGTTGGATTTTTGTCATCATATTGAATCATGCTGCTGAGTTTGTGATTTTTAATTAATCATTTTGCCCTATCATTAATTCAACTTTGGTCGCAGACAAGAGGAAAGGAATTTTGATTAATGACTACATCATTTTTACAAGTAGGGGAAGCCGGGGTAAGATGAAACAGGCGCAGTTCTCTGTGATCGGATACACTGACGTTTTGACTAAGTTTGTCTGGCCAATCGTATCACTGAAAGGGGAAACCTCGCTATTTCTCGTCATCGGTGCGTGAATATACTCGACGCAGATAAGGGACCCAGTGAATCGAAACTTACTTTAAGTTTACTTTAAGTTTCTTTTAAGATTTATTGCCAAGACTTAGTAGGAATCTTAGAAGAAACTTGGAAGATTAGTCTGTTATCTTGGAAGATTAGTCTGTTATCTTAGAAGATTAGTTTGATATCTTGGAAGATTGGTCTGTTGATTGCCTTGTATCATGGAAAATATCAATGTTTCGTCTACAACAGCAACATGAAGAATTTCAAAAATGACTCAGCAATAAGCAAGCATGCCTTTATGCATGTACCGTAAATTTAGAAATCCTTCTTGCTGCTCTTGTAGACGAAACATTATTGATATCTTCCATAATACAAAAAAATCAATTGGCCAAATGTATACATACAGAGATAAAACTGTGAATGCACCAGTTATGCATTAGTTTGGTTTAAAGCATCTGCTTGGCTATGAAATCAAAAGGAATGACAAGTAACACAGATGCATGTATTGAAAACATGTATTTGACAGGTATGTCAGAATATGTTATTAATCAAGATCGTCTCTCTGGTTTTTCTTTTCTCCTCAGATCCAAGCCTCGTTGATTTACGACAGACTTTGCCTCTTCCCAGCTGGTTCCATTGCGAAATCTTAAAGTTATGGCCTCTGAAAAAGATAATCAGGAAATAATTTATAGGTGAAAAAATGTTGTACCATGCGTATAGGATAGATGAACAGTGTGAGATTTATAACGAATCGCATCAAAGGAGAGTGACTTTGCTTTGATTGTGAGGAAAATTTTCATTCTTAAATGGTTGAACTAAGTGCTTTTCAACAAACGCAGGAAAGATGATGTAAGTATTGATCGCATCGTCATTTTCAGATTTGCCAAGGCTACAGTGGTACGAATTTTTTCTTCTATACGCATGCATGGGATTGTTTTTGATGGAATGAAAAACACTGAATTGGAGACAATTTGATCTAACATTAGGAGCAGTGCTGTAGTCCTAGATTTATCAGTGGGATAACGCTGCCTGGAATTTCTTAAAGCACCGTTAACGAATAAAAGCTTCACTATTTCTTTCTGTGCAAGCAGCGGGGTAACGCTGTATAAAATCTAAAAGCAGTGGCATAACGTCGTTATCCCGCGTTATCCTACGACTACAGCACTGATTAGGACGCAATGAGAAGACTTTAATTTATTATTGTATCTATATTGTGATATCAAGCACTATGCATGCATACAAGTGAGATCTCTCAGTAATTAATTTAAGTTCCCATGGTCTCATAGTACATATGTCCGATGATAATATGAATCATGTTCTAATCAAATCTTGAGCATGGACACACCAAAATCGTTCTATGATATATAATTGTTTCTACGATCTTGGGTGATACTCAAGAGTTAGAATTGATTCTTTCGGCGAATGTTCACTTCATTCAACCAGTGAGTATACATGTATGTGAAATAAAACATACATTAACATTGATGATATCATCCTGGAAAGGATATGATGACCGCAGTCTTTTCAATGAAGCAAATTTCCTCTTATTAGATAAAATACGCGCAGGTTTTGCGAGGATTCAGTCAGTATTCTGGCTATCTCCCCTTTGACCTGAGGATGCATGCACGAATTTCGGTGAAATATCCACATTCGACAGGAAATCTCAAAATCCTCTGACGAGATTCTATTCTTCGCCTCCACGATACAGAGATAAGCGACATGTTCATTATCACCGTTCTCTGATTTATAAACATTGATGCACACCCGACAAACAAAGACAATCCGCGGATGTCCGTCGGAATTCCATCGGAATTCCATCGGAATTCCGTTTCTAGTCCGTAAGATCCGCGGATTGTCTTTGTTTGTCGGGCAGTGTCTCATCGATTGACAAGAGATCTTGTGCCTAAATGGAATGAATGGTACTAATGATTTTTATCGAAATCTGTGTTTATATGAATTGCACCTTACTGTATATACCATGATCGGCATCTTTCAGAGAGACGATCCCGATTGTTCCTCAAATAATATATATGGGACATACAAATACGAATTATCACACAATAGAAACACGAGAACAAACACATGGGAAATTCCCCATGGATGGCACGTTACCGCGTTTAGAAAGATAAATCCCTTCCTTTTCATAATTTTCAGTCTGTTATCGTCCTCAAATGGCTGCCTCCCATCATGGCTCTTTCTTTAAGGAGATATTATCTTGGTCTTTAGCTCATCCTCCCTGAACATTTCCTCCGCAATTCGGAGGGCGAATATGCTGGGCCTACTCGCCCTGATGGACATCAAATCCTTTCCATTAAAAACCTGAAAGATGAAATATTGCATGTGATGCACTTTCAAGTTTTTTTATTGACGAACGAAGTCTGCAGTTATGAACAAAGAGGCTAGTTTCATTCAGTACTACAGGCTGCGCTGAAGAACTTGATGTCTCGTCTTGAACTTGAACCAAGTGTCTTGACGCTTCCTTTCGGTTCTGCAAGATAAGATCAATTGTCCGTGATTAATTTAAGTCAACCATCGAGAGAAAGTAATGTATTTAATTATTCCTATCGTACATAATAAAAGTATATAAAAAAACTGGTGTTTTGAGAAATTACATGCACATGTGTATACTGTAACTTACTGTGACTAAATTACACTGTAGTTATACAGCTCACACTAACTATACTCTCTTATTTTCTTTCTCCAATGAAGCCATCCGCTTATTCATGTCCTCCAAAAAGATCTTCATTTCCCTTATTTCAAGAAGAATTTGATTGTTAGTACAGTGCCTGAAAAATACGCCAGCAGGAGTGTGCATTTAACATTTATCAAGTTTCAATAACATCACATATCAAGAAACAATTAATTGCAACGCATCACTTGTACAAATAATTGAAAATTAATGTATTCATCGTCTTAAACAGACATCCATACTTTAAAGTAATGTGCACGGAATTGTAATATGTTCCTAGTTACTCTATCGCAAACAAATAAACCTAGATTTTCCACAGTTCAAGAATATGCCGGCATACAAGATTCTCAACTTTTATTTTTAAAGAGTAGGCATCAGGAGAGATCTAATTTCGCTGAAAATGAATTGATGTCCCTTCACCATACTCTAATTATCTTTTTCCTTCTATTTATCGTATTTCTTTTGACTAAGACATACCTCTGTATCAGGATTTCTTAGTAGCTCCTCATCTGTTCCAAGAGACTGTGCATCAATTTCTGGTTCGGATAGTTGTTCATCTGAGGAATCGAAGAAGCCGAAGCTCCTAATAGTGTCGTCGTTGTCATCTAGTTTCCCCTCCAATGTTCCTCTCTTCTTTTCCATTTCTCCTGTAAAAAGTGCAGAAAGTGGACTAAACATTTGTATTTTAGAATTTTGAAAACTTAATGTAAATGTTACTTGTAACCTAATTAATGCTTTAATTCTAGCATGAGGTTCTAAAGGAACCTATCGTAAATTCCAACTTGGGGCCCCCTTCGTTACATTTTAATAACCTGCATGCATTCATTATTATTTACTCAAAAATGAAAATAATACAAACCATGTTGATATTTACAGAAAACCAAGAGATACAATGATATTATGCGCATTTAAATATGTTTATGTATTTCTATTCATGAACATGCTATGTTAACTTTTTTTGCTTGACAACCGCATTTTCTCGAATAGAACTCGCCATCACATAGAACACTCACCTAAATTTTCATTTTTGAGAGTTTTCTAGGAGTTAATTGCATGTATCGTTATAAGGTTATCAACATATGTCACAAGGTCAAATATGAATATGATAGGATGCCCTTATCTTTGAAAAGTATTTGTAAATATAAATTTGATGGAACATGCACGGAAAGAAATGCTATCAATTTCCTATACAATGTTATAGAACTTGCCTAGGTCAAAAAATTTTTGACTTTTCGGGTGCCACAGAGTGGAATACATTACCGAAATATATCAGAAAAGTCAGTAAGAAAAAAATAAAATTCTTTAAAATGTTAAAAATATGCTCACTGGGTAAAATACTCGAAAGGATATCAAATTGTCCACCATTATTTACAAATTTTACCTTAATTGCCTGATACCCGAATCGATCCAACTGCATATTATGCGATATAGTGTACTTTTTACTGTTCTAAACCGATCTTCACGTAATCCACAAATGCATAAATTAGTTTAGACCCTGCATTTAGGGTTCATGCATACATGACTCATACTTTTATTACGATATATTCTTCCGACGTTTGTGTGAAATGTGGATTGACATCGGACTTCTCTCAGCGGGACTAGGTTTCTACTGCCTGCTCCAGTACCGTTCACCTCTACAGTCGCTGGTACAATATATCTAATGTAGGTCCTACTTCTCTTGAATATAATATGCACATATGTCTACGCTTTTTGTACATGAATCTTGTACAGTGATTGTATTGGCGAAAATATATTTCTATTTCTATATTAATGTAAAGGATGCGACCTGGTCATTATCACTTCACGAGTTGTCACGAAATGACTTTGTTGACTTCAAGTGCTTTATATGAGGTCAGGAGAAGTCGGATCAAACTTCTGCCATCGCTACACCTCAAGTTATCGTTCCTAATTCAAAAAGTATTTGTCTGAATTGCATAAATTTTGGTAGACCTATATGGATAGCCAATGTCCTCACCTACGCGCACTTTAAGTTTTGTAATGATTGATTCATTTTTACAGATTTCAAACAAATTTGAAATCGTGAGGGGGAGATAACCCGTAAGCACCAAATTTTCATTGTCGATCTGTTCATATCTTGTCACCAGCCATATATGGGCCCTCAATAGGAAGATTGATAATACCCTCGCGGCTCAACTTTATCTTTAGCCTTAAATTTACGGGGTCCACCTAATTTTCGAACGCATCTATGATGGGAAACGGTTGAAAAATGACAATTATTCATACTTCGAGTCATCAACTTCAGGGGGAAGACGTGGCTGTATTTTTGTATGAAGCAAAGTATGCCATTCTACCTATCGCAGTCAGAGTCATAAAATCTAAATACCATTTGATTTACAATTCCGTTGTAGTTGAGACTTTAAGACAGCTCTTAATTTATGGATCTGTCATAGGGCCTTGGACGCGTAAATTATGACACAGTGAAATGTTCTTACCTTTGATCTGGAATTGGATCATTCAATTTACCACGGTAGATGAAATTCAGCTTTGACTCCACATTTCTATTGCAAGGAATCATGTGAGTGGCAATTTCATCAGTTCCTCGCGTCCTTAAATTCCTTCAGCGACGATGAGAAATTTGAAGAAACTCAGGACAACATCATTAAGTCCGTATCAATGTTCCTGAGAAAGCAGTATAAACATCCAATAGCATGAATTGATTTCTGTACAGTAATTGAAACAATCCGCAATGTAGACAACGCAATAGAAACTTCTCAGTCACAGCACTGATGATGTTACCGACAACCGAATCATGCACGCTGCTCCTTTATGCGTTGCTCATAAGCTGTCACTGTTAACATGTTAACAACAGTGCGCAGAAGTGGTTGATCGATGACGGTAGTGTAGCAACATACGTGACCTGAATAGAATGCGTCATACATATTTTTAATGCGCCTGGACTGCTTCCTGCAAACCCATGAACACAATAATAATGAGGTTTTGTCTTTGTCAAACCGAATAGCTTCTGCTTTGAATGTTTGACTTGTCCTATAATGAGACTTGTATAGTACGTAGTACTTACATTGCTCCCATTTCCTGATTTGATCATTGACTTCGTATTCTCGATTTTACTAACTACCAAAGTGACCAAGAACATCGTTTTTAAATATGTAGGGTTGAGTGTTATCCAATAAAAAAAATAACCAACTTCTTAGCCGAAATAGCAAGAAGAAGCAGCACCAATTGACTAAAAACTGATCTCAATTCTATGCATGCAAGCATTCTTATAGTTCGCAACTTGAGTCAGCGGGGCCGGTTGTTGCCCCTGATGATCACTATACAAGTTCACAGATCACATTGAAAGTTCTCCATAATTTTTTTTGTAAGTAATTCATAAACTTCAACTTAATGAAATTAATTATTTTGCGCTTCCCGCAACTGCGGGTGCTGCAGGGTCCTTCCTCTGGCGCTGTGGTATAACCAAATTTCCACGTTTCAGTTCCCAGACATATCTTCTAAGATCTTTCAGGCTAATCTTCCAAGACAATTACAGACCAATCTTACAAAACTTCCAAGTTTCAGTTCCCAGACATATCTTCTAAGCTCTTTCAGGCTAATCTTCCAAGACAACAGACCTATCTTACAAATCTTCCAAGATAACAGTCCAATCTTGCAAATCTTCTAAGATCTTGTAAGTTTCTTGGATGATTTATAAGTTTCGATTCACTGGGGAAACTTCATTTTGACCTGAATTCTGCTGCAATTTGAGGTGAGTGACGAACTGTGGTGGCTAACTTAAAGTAATTTTGATGAAAAGATTATGACTCCTGTGATTTCTTTTACCTCTTTATATGCTATATTAACTAACACTGCGCCCGTACTATAGTCGCATTCCATCATTTATTTACAGCATCGTTTTTAACGAGTAGTGCCCCAAGCCTGTTTCATCATGCCCGACTATAAGTCGGTTCACTAATTCAATTGGTTCAATGATTTCAAAATTTTGAACGAGTGATGTATTTTCAAAAAAATTCATTTATTGTATATTGATCTTGATCAAAAGGAGCTACATAAGTATAAAAGACCGATTGTCTAATTTATTTTTTTCACGAGTTAGACGGCAAAAAGGAAAAATGTCTCATCATACCCCGACTTCCCCTACATACTTTCCGATCTTTACAGCACTCATGTAGCCGGTGAAGACAACCTTGATCAATTAGAATAGGGATTGGTTGTGAAACTACTCTCTCACTCTCGTCTGTGATCTCATCATACCGACCGACCGAATGGTGCCTTGACAATGCGAGTGTCAGTAGTGTTAACTATAAACTATCAAAACTACAAGAGCAATGCTCGCCGCATCTTTGCGGTCAGCATTCACTCAGACAACAAGTGCCTGACAATGCCACTTCGTATGCTTTATGCAGCGTCATATTAATCGTGCAAAAGTCATTGATGAAGGAATATCTTCTCACTTTTATGTTGGAGTTGCACCAGCTCATAGCCAAATAGTAACAAAGAAGAATGAAAAATAAAGAAATTTTTAGCCAGTGCTAAGAACACTTGTGGTGGCCATCTGCAGAGCTCCCAACAAGGGACACCAACCGAAACTACAACCACAAATGTCGACGAACAGGCGGACAGATACAATTTGAGTCCTCTGAGTTCTTTGAAACTACTCTTCAAAATCAGCTACGATAACGCCTCTTGTACGAAATGTTCTACTGTTCTAAAAGTTCAGCAAGGAGCCACCATACGTTGAATTTGAAATTAAGTACAATAATTATGTTGATTTTGCTTTATAACTCGGAATCCATCATTGGGAATTTATTCAAATATAACTCTTTTGACCATGTTAGTGAACTTGATTGACGAAGGCCTAATATCCTATTTTCCTATAGGCCTATGTGCTTCACGTTTAGTATATTTCCACTAATGTCATTATCATCACGATTCCTAAAATACATAGAAGCTTACTGTCGGCTATATGGAAATATTTAGGAGACTAAGAGGCGTTAAAACGTTTTCACCAAGTGACATTGCGTATATAGGCTACAGTCGAGTAAATTACGCACCAACGTCTAGATTCATCGCAAAACATCTCGACTGATTACAGGGTATCCCTGATTGCTGATTTGTCAATGCCGCAAACCCAAAAATATCCACATTTTAGGGTAGCCTACCTTCCTTTTCCTTAGGGTAGATTCTTCCTTTTCATCAATCCTTTAATAAGAACTATTACGTGGGTTAAACGAGAGAATTGTGTGAAGTACAGAAAACATCTGCATCGGAGTCGATTATAAAGCACGCTTTATGTTCTAGTAGGCCTACTACGAAATCACTCACGAACTCCGTGCAATTTTAATAACTTTAAACGTTCATGAGTTGCGCATGGCTATAAAAGAAAGCATCAAACGTCAACAACCTGAAATCGAAATATGCTTGATTATCGTGTTCCTCTCCTTCCTGATCCGATTATTTTTTTTAACAACTCACGACCGCACGTTGTATAGGGTATTGCAATGTATTCCATCGATAGCATTGTGATTTGTTTTCTAATGTGATTTGGAAATGAACAACCTTTGACTTTTAATCCAGGAATCATATCACAACTGTCGCTGTGGATCGACGGAAATTTAGTTGCTACGATGAATGCTGCGTGTACCTACAACATAGAATAATGACACAACAGTATAATTTAATTTGATGAATTAATTAAATCAAATTTTATTTCAATAAAATATCGAGCATTTAGCCTATCATGTGAGAGTATAGGTCTAAAGAACATTCATTTTGATTTATGAAATATTTTAGTTGAAGATTATGACATTGACTGCAAGTATCACGCCATTTCACAATTTTGAATGTCTCTCATGTGAGCTGGACAATGAAAATGTAGTGTGTATAACACCAGTGACACAAAACTCATGGACACCGCTACTCTGAGACATTTCAGGCTGGAAAATATAAGTTTTGTTCTAAAACAGTAATGTTTCATTTTTACTCAAATGTATCATCTCCACACATCTAAATTCAGGACCAGTTTACAGCAAAATCTTGTCATCAGAGCTTAATATTTAATTCGAACAGCAGCTGGGACAGGTAACACCAGTGATATTTTACAAATACTTGATTTCGCGACACGAAGTAAAACTAAATTTCAGACTAAATTATTTTTTATTGGTGTGTGTTATATGGATCCTAATCTTTCCTATGACAGCAAAAAATCCGATGTCACAGATGATTGGCGTGGTCTATAACTTAAAGGACATGAATTTCAATGTTTTCGTAGAATGACACAAAAATACCCAGAAGGCAAACGTTTAGCCCGCGCTGTCACATGAGCAATTTTGATTCACGATTTCATTGGCTCTCTGACGGTTGCTTTGTGTGGCATGCTCGACTTATGCATACCGGCAGCTAAGTTGAATGCCTAGAAAATACAGATCATGACTTATGCTTGGTGAAGAATCTGTAACTAAAAATAATGTAATGATTTTTTTACCAATGTCACTCAGGGTACTTTGCAATTTACGAAGGCCTATTAGCTGCATGGACAAACATGGCCTAGTCAATATGCCATACAACGAAAGGCAAAAACAGAATATGGCATCACAATGTTGTTCTTGACCTTACTGCATCCAAGGATACTAAGAATTTAACTTTAGTTATCATGAACTCATTGAGGATCATTTTTAAAAGTGCAAAATTTCAAAAAGTACTTTAGTACCCCCTACACACCGTATTTGCAGAACTCGAAAATGAGCCATTGCGCCTTTAGTATGTACAGAATATCAAAGAAATAAGTGACGAAATTTTGCGGTCATTGAAGCAGTTTACGCAGGTATATCACGAAAAAAATCAAGCGGGTGGTTGAAAAATCCAGCCTTGGCCCTCCGAGTGCTGCCTGTGCAGATATTTCTAGTCATGACACCAACTGCATGGAAGTTTACTTTCCGACGATCTCTTAATAAAATATTCACTTCTAGGCAAGCACAATCAAAATCCACTCATCAATTGAAAATGATCATGGGAATTAAACGCACACGCGTGGTGTGAATGACTGCTCTGAACTAATAATATTTGACTTAAGTTGAGACTTCATGATCATCAAATCGAGCATCAACCATTGCAAGTAAATTCACGAAATTCACGAATTCACGAGTTTTTGCCTATATCAGAAACGAGAGGTGAAAAAAGTCGAAAATAATTTGTCTTGGATAAAGATGCATTTTTTGCTTTTCGAAGCCCCATCGAACATAAAACAAGTAGCTGTATTCCATTGCGGTTCATAATAGTATCCAGATGCGGTCTCTCCAACCGTGATCAAACGAGAAAGAGTCAAAAACGTTTGATTCGTCGATCAAAATTTATCTGTACATTCTGATGAAACTTGAAACTCCAAAACAAATAGAAAGGAAATTGATACAAATATTAGGATTCAACAAAACCACTCATACACGTGGGACATGATTAATGATTGATGGGAAAGCATTCGATTCCATGATCAACAATGCATATAGACAAGTATAATGTACAAATGCTGAAGATCGTTGATTACATTTTGTTTGAGATGACCTTCACAACTTCTACTATTTTGCAGAACTGAGAAGAACTGAAATAATAAATCCCTGCAGACAATAACACAACGGCATTTTGGCGAAGATTGCCGTTTGTCAGGCAAACAGCGGCGTACATTGACTTGTCATGGTAAGGCTGTAAAGCATCGTGAAGGTCTGGTAGGTAAACGCAGTGACTGGTAATGTCATTGAGAAAAGATCTCTGCCTCACTGACAGCTGCCAATGATTCCTCCGGAAGGAGAGAGGGGTCGGTGAGGATAGAAGTTTTGGTTGAAAGTTTCATCAACGCGGCACGAACGTCTGCAAGAGATAAGATGAAATGATGATATTAAACAGCCATTATTCTTATCCATCTATTTCGCTTATTTTTCAATTATCAAATATGTTCATTGTTGATGTAATAGAGAGGTTGATTAATTTGCGTGTGGGTTAGTCTAGAGCGGACATAATCCCATCTCAGCTATTGTTTGCAATGTTATTCGTCTTTCTTTGGCTTGTGTGATTGGACAAGCGCGCGCGCACTGCAGTAGCAGCTATTAAGCCTACTTTACACTACCAGTCGCTGGAATTGCATCAGACGAGTGACACACAGCCCGTCACATAGCTATGAAACATAACTGCATGCAATTTACATTGCGAACAGCAAGACAGCAAGTCAGTTACTACACTGTACAACCAAACTGAGTCATGGAACAAAAAATAGAAAAAATTAACCAATCAGATGACACTATCATTGCAGCAGGCTGCAAAGAACTAGACTTCGATCTAATCGCTGAACTGCACCTGAACTGCCACTGCAGCACTGACGTCATATTCTGTGTCAGAAGAAATTACGATAAACGTCATAACGAGACAATCTTCGTCATCTGCTGCACAGCACATGAACTGCCAGTGTAAAGCAGGCCTTAGAATAATCAGAGAACCCACGAGCTTCAGCGATCAAATTGCAGGCAGGCCTGTCAAGTGAAAAGCACATATCTTCAACTCAATTTTTCTTTTTGATGAATTCATCAAATGGAAACATTATTCACACTGTTCGACTTTTCACGATCTAAATTTACTAACTGTGTCGGTCGTGACCATTCGCACTGAGGAAAGTCATCTCCAGACCCAAACACGTAGATAAAGCAATTTTATCTCTGTGGTTGACGTAATTGCTTTTTTACTGTCCTAAGTGTTCTTAACACAATTTTACTTCACTTTAGCAACATTTACATATTTTGATGATAATTTGCATTTTATGATATTCATTCATAAATATAAGCCTATCGATTACTTCTGCAAGATAGCAAGTACACGAATAACTTCAATGCCTACTTCAAATTTACTGCAAGAAGCTGAGTTAATGTGATTAGCCAATTAGTCACATATTTCGCTGCATTTCATCTGTCATAAAAGGAAGCTTACAGGACAGAAATTCCTATTTCGCCTCTACAGAAGCAAACAATCAAAAGCTAGCTAGATTAAATTAAGTTGTTATTAGAAAAGCTGATTCATTTTATACATTTACGTGGTGAATGAATATTAAAAAATGTCACGACACAAGTCTATTCAGCCCAACAGAAAATGTTTGTTGTGATCACTCTCTAGGTCACACGGTGCCCCTGAAGCAAGATTTGACCGAAATATTTACTTCACTAAAAATTCCTGCATTTTATGATTCCTAGATATCACCCAAACGATTTAAAGAAAAAACGAAAAAAATCTGTGGACATCTTCACTTTTCATTGATGATTGTATAATTATCACTATAGCTCTATTAGAAGTCATGCAATGTCAGCAAAATACTTATATTTTGTGTCATGTTCTATCTTTTGTATACATATCATATCGTCCAACATGGCCTACAGACTTTATTTTGGTAAGAACAGTCCGAAACATAGAAATTAACAATACCATAGAAAGTCCTAGAATGGAAATTGCATGAAAATTATGGCACACGCCGGGGGAACTTAGTTGGGGCAAAAAGCAAATTTTGCGGACTGGCTTTCTTGCTTTCTGGTTGGCATTTTCAATTATCAAACAAATTTGTGATCTGGATTGTTGCCCCTTGTCCAAGGATCATATACACAAAAGCAATAGTGAATTTACAAAATAGTGCAGCGACAGGATGACAAAAAAGGAAATCCTTTAAAACGTTCTGTATGGTCATCATTTTGAAATATCGCTCCTATAATCAATCAAGAGTATAATCAGACACATATGCAACTTGTAAGGTCGATTTACAGAGCATGCATTGGTCCAGCTTGAAATCAGAGGCCAAGAAATCTCAGAGTATTCATTTTACTTAAAAGGGTTCCCCTGTTCAATATATTTGAACAATTTTCAAAACCTTTGCATGCTTTCGAATATGAGCCTCAAAAATATCATCACACTATATCACATAAGTCATTTAGTGATTAATTGAAAATTTCCGACGACATTTCATTTATCTGATAAATGACTGTCGCTAAAGAAGCTTTCGATGTTTTTATTCCAGAAGAACGCTAGGTTTCTTGACCGTTAGAAGGGGAAATTATCCAATAATTAGAATTTTTATCTTTGAATTGTTGAAATGTTTTTGCAACTAGTACATCGACTACTTTCGATTATGACTCTTAGAACTAAATTTCAATTCGTATTCCAGTGTTGAAAAAATGGAAAATAGTTGTCAATGACTGCTATAAATAGACATAGTATAACAATGCCACCATCTCACTTAAAATTCTCTTCATGAAAATCCTGCAATTTGCTGTCAACAATTTCCACAACCAACTTGGCAAATAGTTTGACTATGATACGATGCTTTAGGTCGAATCTGATCTACAAACCATAGATCTTTCCATGTGCCATCATTGTACATAGGCAAGATATCAAACTTCCATTCTAGTGTACTATTATCTACTTCTATGGTCCGAAATGTTACACTTTGTGAGTTATAATCATCCATAAAGTATAAAGTGCTTCAAATCTTCATGTTACTGCTTAGTGAGACAAAGATATGCTACTTATAATTTAAAAAATTAGACGTTAGTAATTAGAAAAAAGTGGTTGTCTCTCCCTTTCATGACTGCATCGCTTCCAGTTCCAACGGAGAATAACGCGATGTTTTAACGCTTCTGAAATTGTGATGCTTGTAGCGTCTACTTTTCAAATATCAATAAGAGTAGTATCAGAGAGCTTCAATCCTCAATCATAGATGAGTTAATAGCATTCAACATATAACGTAACACTAGCGAGCAATTTTTCAAGAATAATTTTGTATATTATATTTTCATTGATTCTAGTCCATTTGACACTGAAAAACACTAATCTGAAGCTAATCCGCTAAATACACAGGAAGTAGTGAATTTGAAACGCGTATAGTAGAAGCGCTGTTAATAAATGATTAAACTCCTAGATTAAATCAAACCTAGGTCTTAATGGTAAATCTCTTTCCTAAAAAGTATTCGAATAACTGTTTTTGATAATTTTTATTGTTCTCCTTGAATCGTTGTTTGTCATTGTCAGCGTATGAGCTTATTATAATCTGAAGCTAGTTATCGATTTCAAATTGCCGAGTATTCAATAGCTTCGATGGTCATTTGTTGCAATCAAACTGCTACATGCGTTTTGGTCAGAGACCTCTCTCTCTCTCTCTCTCTCTCTCTCTGAAGATGAAGCGCTGCTCGCAATGAAAGCGCTTACAAATTTGGAGTATTATCATACCGCAACATCAATCGATGATGGGATAATCCAAATAATAGGAAAAATTGAAAAATGCATTAGGCGGACTTATTGGGGCCCCGCGGAATTCCGCGGATAATTCTCATCCCTGACACATACATAACATTAGTCTATACATTTATGATATGTGTGAATGCATCTACAAGGAAAGTTAACAAAATATAAGCATGCCTACAAATATCTAAGTATCACAAGTTCATAATTCAAAAATGAACCCCAATATTTTACAATTTACCGGAAATAAATTCGTAAATCCGATCCGAATCCGAATTTGCATGAAATACTTATGATCTCAGGGAGACCATTCGGCGGGTTATTCAGATTATTGACAACACTGATGGTCTCCCCGAAAAAGTGATGCTAAGTTTTCGTCATCTCTGTCTGACAGCAGAGCGATGGTTACCACATTGAACTTTACTGACACATCATGATATTCGGGTTTATGCAACTATATTCCACCCGATTTGTAGAATACAGGCGACTTTTGGAATGATTTTGAGTATATTTTTCTTGATATTTTTTGAGAAAAAATACATATGATAATGCTAATTACAGTGCTGCCCACCCATGTGCATTTTAATAGATCAGTGTCGTTGCTCGATAAAAGTATTTTGCGAAGATTTGTTCATATTTTCTACATGATTTGTTAATATAAAATAATGTCAAAGCCAGTAATAATATTTTGACACCTTATTCGTATGCTTTTACTTTACAGAACGCATGCTGAAATTAGTTGCTTCAAATATTTCCTTTTATTGAAAGTGAAGAAAATTTTTAACCCGAAGCTTTCACTTAAGCCTCTCCGAATCAAAATATAATTTTATGCGCATTACTGCAATAAAGACAATGCAATTTTATGTGTGTTATTGCAATAAAAACGTAACTTATGCTCTAATCAGCTCAGAAATTCTTTCAGTAGTTCAGGGTACACAAAATGAGCTCAATAATTCGCTGCGCCGCCCTTGGCCCTGTCTTTGGCAGTGCATCGACTTGGCATTCACTCAACGAATTTTTCCACAAATCTGAGTGAAGTTTATGGTGCCTAGCACTGATGAGTCACTACAGTGAAACACCTGCGCCTTTCAGCCGTAGCTTCAGCACTGAGTGTTACATACTTAAACACACATATCTTTCAAGGGTGGGCCAAGACATTTTGACGGCACTGTATATGCCACTCATAATAATCTCATTTGAAAGATTGGCTGTCATACTTAGTAACCGCATACTTTGACCATTCTTATAGTACAAAGTTCTTTACACAAACCGCACTATAAAATCAGAGTTTGTACGTTCAAAAAAATACTTTTTAAATCATCCTGTTCAATGTACATAGTAACATATACTTGTAGTGGAAGTTACTAGAGTTCTTGGTTGATTCCCGATATATACGTGGATAGTTCAAATTTCTTCTTGACCTTCTTGACCTCACACAACTTCATTTTTCTGCATCCCGTGAGGAAGGCTAAGTAACTACAAGGTCGTAGAAAATTGTAGCTTCATCATAAAAAAAATCGATATCGTGCAATCGCCGTCTAATGTTCAATCAATTTTGTCAAAGATGAATCCTTCTATTCGAAGGAGCATGAATTGAATGAATGGTTTCATTATATTTTGTGATAAGTTTTAGCAGTCAATTAGTACTTTTGTACCGCTTGGTTCTCGAGCTAGAAATGTCATTCCATTACCACCATAAATGCATCACATAGCATCTTTAGTGTCAAGTATTGTCTTCATCAGCAGATATTTGCTTCAAAAGAGATATCAATAAGTATCATGGATAATCCATTCATCGACATCAAATGACAATTTAATGAAGTGTCACACACCAATCAACAAAACGCATTCTATACCAAAATATTGTTGACCGCATGGTTAATTGGAGAATGCATTTTGTTGTAACGCAGAAGTAATGTCCTCTTATAGAAGCAATTATTTTTTACATTTAGTCACATGATTCCAATATACTTACATTCTCGCAGGCAGATCATGGAACAGCGCTGTTCCAACCAAGTCATAACACTGGCTGTGAAATCATGAACATTGCTCATGGACACAAGCGAAGTATACGCTGAGAAGAGTTTCTCCGAGATCAGACTGAACTGAAGTTGGATGAATAGGCAAGTAAAGGAAAATAGAATGTTTCACATTTCCATGAGCAAATGCAACAATAATATTGATAATCACGAAAAAAGTAGTCGACAGCACCACGTTTGTTGAAACATCAGCTGCTTTCAAAAAATCACAAAAATTTACGGATAATTTCTTTTTCTTTTTGACCTACACATCGCAGATGAGCACAACTAAAACTGAGTACAAACAAAATTTGGAAAATCAATTCTCGAAACGTTCGTTCACGTGCGACAAGAATGATGACACGATACTCCAATGAATCCTGACACAACTTTGCTGATGCCAATATAAACACGTATCACCTACGAGCATGTTATAATCCACACCGAGCATGGCTGCAATAAATTGTTGTGTTGATGTTGAGGGATGTGAACTGGGCTTACGCATGATTCCTGATATTGGATGAATTGGCAGTTAACCAGTTCTGTCCCCAGTTTCATTTCAGGATACGGTATATATTTTTTAATATTTGTTCGTTCTATTAACATACCTTAGATTACTAAGACCGGTTAATGTTTTTAACCAGTTGACCGATTATACTTTTAACCGGTTAAAATCGGCTAAATGAGAATTCCCGGTATTTATCTGGTTGTCACAATTATCGACAATATTTCATTATACAAGATAAATCTAATCAGACGTCGTAACCGATTAACAGAAAGTGCAGCCGGTTAACCGAAAGACTAAACGGTTCACCGGTTATTCGGTTAACCGATTCCAGCCTTGATACCTTAGAATTAGATGGTCCGTATTTTAAGATCAACTAGGTAGTTGCGGATATCACTCGAAAAATTGATGCTCTAGAAACATGATTGTCTACTCATTTGATTTGATTTATGATGGATGGATTGATGTCCTCAAACTGCAAGCATACGATCTCATTTTCGCTCGGCCAAAATAATAGGTTCATCGATGTTTAAGGGTTTCAAAATCGCGGATGCATGATTTTTGAAAGCCTGATGAAAACAGGTTCTTCTGTCTAACAAAACCTTTATATTCATTACCGTATCATCTTTAGCGAAGGCACATGCTCGAATAGTAACACTATATTTTAAAACCGCATTGTGATCTTTTTATCGATTATTAATGAATGCACTGTACTGAGTTGCACTTTACGAACACACTAACAAGATACCTGCGAATCAACCAAAGCTTGTAATTCGGTCAGATATTTGAATCTATTCGTGCAGAGATTACGCAAGAGGTCACCAGAGACGCATTTATCTAACGTAAACACATCAAGAGGGTGTGACAAACTAAGACGCAACTATTGGTTGGAAGTTTTAGCGACTCATTGTGTCAAGATTGGCAGATATAAAAATGTTTCTAATTGTTCAATCAGAAACTTTAGAATCGAATTAGAAGATAAAAAGAAAGTCACACGTGCTTAACCACTGTCAGG
>CAJQUW010003611.1:222500-225000 GCA_907163375.1 Prostheceraeus crozeri
CCCACCACACCCCCCCACCCTCACACAACCCCCCCCTACCACAGCACCACATCAACCCCAGCCCAACCCCCTCACCACACGCCCCACCCCCGCTACACCACCCTCACGACCACCCCATCCCACCACCCACATATCCACACCCCTCCACCACCCCACACCCACCCGTACCCCCCCACTCCGTACCCTCACTCACCCTCCCCCCCCCCCATCCAAACCTCCCCCCCACCCACATCCACCCACCACCCCCTCCCCCACCCACTACCACCCTCCCTCCCCCACCACACACCCATCCCGCACCCACATCTCCCCCCCACCCCACCCCACCCCTCCCCCCGCTCCTACAGACCAAACTCTTAACCCACTCCCTCCCCCACTCACCTATCCCCACCCACCCCTTCACCTCCCACCATCCCCTACCACACCCCTCCCACCCCACGCCCCCCCCCCAACCCACCACCCCCCCACCAACCACCCCCTCACACTCATCCCACTCCCCACCCCCCCCCTATAACTACCCCCGACCCCCCACCCCGTCCACCCACCCCACACCCACCCACTCCCCCCACCACCCAGCACCACCACCCCACTCCTCGACCATCCCCACCACCCCCCCTCACCCACCCCACCCCACACCCACCCCGACCCCCCAATCCCACTCGGGCCCGACTCACACCCACCCCCCCAACCCACCTTCACCCCACCCACCCACTATACACGTAAACCCCACCACCCCCCCGGCCCCCCCCCCCCACCCACAAACCCCACCCCCTCCACACACCCCCCCACCCCCCCCCCCCCCACCCCCCCCACCCCCCCCCCCCACCCACCCCTTCTCCAAACACCCCACCACACCACTACGGGCGCACCACTCCGACACCACACATCCACTCACCCCAAACCCAACATCCCCAATCTCCCGACCCACCCCCTCCTCTACCCCTCACCCCATACTCTCCCCCCCGCCACCCTACTCCCCCCTACCCACCCCCCCCCCACACCCACCGACCTCTCCCAACACTCCCCACCCACCCGACCCCCCCCCCCCACCCAACCCCTCCTCTATACAACACGCCATTCACTCTTCTCCTCTCCTCTCTAACCCACTCGCCCCCGATCCCTCAACACCTCCCCCCCTCTCACCCCCCCATTCCACCCCGCCCCATCTCCTCATCCTCTCAACCCCCCTCCACCCTCTCCACAACCTTCTCACTCCCCACCTCCTTACTTCCACCCCCACACCCAACTCTCTCTCTCTACTCACCAACTTCACCCATCTCCTCAACTCTCATCCTCTCCTCCACTCTCCTCAACCAACTCGATCTCACACTCTCAGCCCTCCGACCATCTCTCCTCTCTATCTCTCCTCACACTCTACTCCTCTCCCTCCCACTCTACTTCTCTCTCTCCCCTTCCTCCCCTCTCTCCTCTCCCTCTCTCCTCCTCTCATCTCCCTCTCTCTCCCTCTCACCTCTCTCTCGCACTCCTCCCCCCTAACTCTCTCCTCTCTCCACTCTCTCTCTCCTCTCCTCTCCTCCCTCTCTCTCCTCTCTCTCCTCTACACCTCTCTCTCTCCTCTCTCTCTCTCTCCTCTCTCTCTCTCTCCTCTCTCTCTCTCTCCACTCACTCTTCTCCTCTCTCTCCCTCTCTCTCCTCCTCCCTCCTCTCTCCCTCTCCCTCCTCTCTCTCTCCCTCTCACTCTCCTCTCTCTCTCTCTCTCCTCACCTCCCTCTCTCTCCTCCCTCACTCACTCTCTCCTCCCTCCTCTCCCCTCTCTCTCCTCTCTCTCCTCTCTCCTCTCCCTCTCCTCTCTCCCTCTCTCCCTCCTCTCCCTCTCTCTCTCTCCCTCTCTCTCTCTCTCTCCTCTCACTCCTCTCTCTCATCCCCTCTTCTCTCACTCACCTCCCTCTCATCTCCCTCTCTCTCTCTCCCCTCTCCTCTCCTCTCTCTCCCTCCCTCTCTCTCCACTCTCCTCTCTCCTCTCTCCTCTCTCCTCTCTCCTCTCTCCTCTCTCATCTCATCTCTCCTACTCTCTCACTCTCCTCTCTCCTCTCTCTACTCTCTCTCCTCTCTCCTCTCTCTCCTCTCTCTCCTCTCTCTCCTCTCTCTCCTCTCTCTCCTCTCTCCTCCTCTCTCATCTCCTCTCTCTCTCATCTCCTCTCTCTCTCTCTCCTCCAATCTCTCCTCTCCTCTCTCTCTCCTCTCTCTCTTCTCTCCTCTCTCTCCTCTCCTCCTCTCTCTCCTCTCTCTCCCTCTCTCTCCTCTCTCCTCTCTCCTCTCTCTCATCTCTCTCCTCTCTCACCTCTCTCTCCTCTCCTCCTCTCTCTCTCCTCTCCTCTCCCTCTCCTCATCTCCTCTCTCCCTCTCCTCCTCTCTCCTCTCTCTCTCCTCCTCTCTCTCTCCTCTCCTCTCATCTCCCTCTCTCCTCTCCTCTCTCTCTCTCTCTCCCTCTCCTCCTCTCTCTCTCTCATCTCTCTCCCTCATCTCTCTCCCTCATCTCTCT
>CAJQUW010003614.1:0-36105 GCA_907163375.1 Prostheceraeus crozeri
ATAGTCAAGGTTATCATTTAAGTGAGGAAGATTCCAAAAATAACTGAAATAAATTCAATTGTTGTACATTGTGACATTATTGAAGGAGGATATATAAATGGTAAATTATCAAATTTAATATTCAGTTTTCCAGCTTTTACTGTACCCATTGGTTATAGATTAAATGTAATTCCACAAACATTAATATATTTTCCTATTACAAGAAAAACTATTAACAACATTGGCATTAGAATCACTGATGAAAAAGGACAAGAAATAAATTTTGGAGGCGAAGAGATTATGATAGATCTTTTGGTTCGAGAGGTATAAACTCCCGTTCGGGAGGTATAAACTCCCGTTCGAGAGGTTTCCCACGCGAAGCTAGAAAAGTTTAATTTTCTTCTTCTTCTTTAAAAATAAAAATAAAATAAAAATAAATTTTTTTATTAAAAAATGAGTGTAATGTCTTTAAATAAAAAAAAAACTTAAATTTAATCATCATCCAAATTTATCTAATAAAGTTTTGTCAGTTATTTGCGGAAGATCAGGTTGTGGGAAAAACGTATCTATTATTTAAAATTTTAACGACTCCAAATTTTTTGGATTATATAACAATCTTATAATTTATACAACAACAGCAGAACAACCTGTCTATCAATTTTTAAAATATGGATTTGAAAATAATCTTAAAAAAACAGCAATTGCTTCCTATTCGAAGAATACGAAAAATTGAATATGAAGAAGAAATAAGTTCATGGTGTGAGGAAGCAGTAGAAAATAGTCAGTTAGTAGAATCTAATAAAAATAACCATATAAAGATACAATTAATAGATGATAGTGGTAATATGCAAGATCCAAGTAAACTAGATAAAACAATGAAACATTGTGTAATTTTTGATGATTGTGTTAATGATAGAAATCAGTCAGTTCAGAGAAATTATTTTACAAGAGGTAGACATAATAACTGTAGTGTATTTTATTTAACACAAAGTATGTATTCATTAGACGGAAGTGTTATTAGAAAGAATGCAAATATATTTATACTATTTGAAATAAATGCAAGAAACTTAAGTGATTTGCTAAGAGATTTATGTATAAGAGATAAAGATGAATTTAAACAATCGTGTAATAATGCTTGGGCAAAAGATTATGGATTCATTACAATTAATATTGATAAAAAAATTCATGATAGAGTTATCGAACAATTGTTCTCTGACTGAAAGTCGATCGAAGATTTGTTTACTGAGTAATAAAAAATATACAACATAGTGGTATAATATTTTTTTGTTATTATCAGCTTTAATTTTATCTATTTTTTAAAATATAATATTTGAATTTTGTGGGTAACATTGGAATACAGCAAAAACATTTTACTGAACAAATTATTTTTTTATTGCTTTGTTGTTTGTAATCTTTTCGTTTAAAGTTTTCTCGTTTAAAGTTTTCTCGTATTAAGTTTTGTTTAATAAAGTTTTGTCTAATAAAGTTTTTAGCTCTTCTAAAAAAATTTTATCATCACTAAAAGTTTTACCATCACTAGAAATTTTACCATCCTTTTTATTTTTATCATTAACTTTTTCTGTCTGTGATTGAAATGATATTTGATTTACTTCATTAGCTATTTGATCAAATTTTTCAATCTCATCTAACGTAATAACATTATCATCACATACTCTTTGAAAGTAGTAATGTAGTTTATCATAGACTTCTTTAATATGTAAATGCTTAGTTTTTAATGATTTTCGTTTCTTAGTTATTAAAGATTTATCTAACATTGTAGCAAGTGAAGTTTCAAAAACACCCGTACTGTTAAAGCTGTAGCAACTACTGGAATTACTAAAACACCTGAAGATATAACAATTGTTAAAGCACCTAAACTTATTGTTAAGAATATGCCAATTCCTTGTGTTACATTCTTAACTTTAGTCCATCTCTTTCTTAATTTTTTATAATGCTCTAATCTTAATAATAATTGAGATTCCTTATCTTTCATATAACGTACTCTATCTTTGTGTTTTTCAATATTTAATTCACCTATTTTTAATTGAGATAACGAAGGATATATTCTTGAGGTTCCTTCCACTTTTGTTTCATTCATTTCTGAAGTTCCTTCCATTTTTGTTTCTTCCATTTTTAAAGAAATATTTTTAGTCACATGATATATTTTAAAAACCTGAAAAATGGATTTAAAAGACGTTTTTAAAAATACTAATTTTCAGTGTCCTTGAACGGTCATGATTTAAGCGGGGATGAAAATCGAACCGAAGGTTCTAGGGCTTCGCGCTTCGCCCGATTGTAATTCTCAAATTTGAGATTTTGAAAAATTTGAAAAACTGGGTATTTTTAAAAACGCTTAAATCGGAGCGAAGCTCCTCTGGCTTTAGCCGATTTATGAAATTAGGTCTTCATAACCTGAAAAAGGGTTCAAATTCATGAATTTATGTTGTTTTTAAAAATACCATTTTTTGAAAAAATGGTACTTTTTGAATGGACTAAATTCATGAATTCAGGTCTTAAAAACCTGAAAAAGGGACTAAATTCATGAATTTATGTCGTTTTTAAAGATACCAATTTTTTTTTGACCTGTCCTGTCCTGGAACGGTCTTTTGACCATTACTTATCTTTGTGTTTTGCAATATCCATTTCATATGATAATGAAGGATATATTCTTGCGGTTTCTTCCATTTCTGAAGTTCCTTCCATTTTTAAAGAAATATTTTTAGTCACATGATATATTTTGAAAACCTGAAAGATGGATAAAATTCATGAATTTGAAATTCTTAACTTTTATGATTTTCGGTGTCCTGGAACGGTCATGATTTAAGCAATGAAAAATGTCATAATCACAAATTTGAGATTCTTAACTTTTATGATTTTCGGTGTCCTGGAACGGTCATGATTTTGGGAGTAAAAATTGTAATTCTCAAATTTGAGATTCTCAACTTTTATGATTTTCGGTGTCCTGGAACGGTCATGATTTTAAGGGTGAAAATTGTAATTCACAAATTTTGAGATTCTCAACTTTTATGATTTTCGGTGTCCTGGAACGGTCATGATTTTGGGAGTAAAAATTGTAATTCTCAAATTTGAGATTTTGAAAAATTTGAAAAATTGGGTATTTTTAAAAACGTCATAAATTCATGAATTTAGATCTTCATAACCTGAAAAAGGGTTCAAATTCATGAATTTATGTCGTTTTTAAAAATACCATTTTTTGAAAAAATGGTACTTTTTGAATGGACTAAATTCATGTATTTAGGTCTTAAAAACCTGAAAAAGGGTTCAAAATCATGAATTTATGTCGTTTTTAAAGATACTATTTTTTGAATTTTATGGTGTCCTGGAGCGGTCTTTTGCCCATTACTAGAGCAAGCGACGTCGACAGTTCCTACAACAGCTTGCTACCGAGTTAGCCAAAGATCACATGCTGTTCCGACTGCAGGAACCTATCGGACTTTCAACAGAGCTTGTCAACCTGATCACCAAAGCAACAGGTCAGCAAAATCCACGTCGACAAGCACCTGTGCAAGAAGGCCAAGAAGCACCGCAGTTAAGATGCGCCAGGTGCAAAGACAGTGGCAAGCCAACTCGCGACTGTAACAAAACTCGTCACAGATGCCGAGAGTGTGATGCACCAGCTTGCGGGCGACACGCTCTCGCGGCCCAGGTGGTTTGTTCAAACTGTATGTAAACTTTACTGAAATAGGCATTCGTTTTGTTGACATGTTGTTTTGTTCCTTATGTTTGGTATTAAACATGAAACTCACTGGAAAACTTGTTTTTTTTAGGGTGGCTCTAAAAGCCACCCTTGGTAGCCTAAGGACTATTAAATACCTTGGTAGCTTAAGGGTTAAGCGTAAATTGGGTTGTCAAAATCAATGGATAAAAAATATCCCGTGATAGGTCTCTTTCTGAAATTAAGGGGCCTGCAAATAATTGCTTTTCTTTTTTTGTGTTTCTTGACATGCTTACATGTAATTTCGTAATATATTCGTAATGTGACACAGCATGTAGCTTGCTATAACATGTAATTAACATTGTGTTTTATATATGCTGAAAGATAAGAACTGAAGATAACTTGATCTTCAAAGACGATGAAAACAATGAAGAAGATAAATGATCGTCTATCTTCACATGATCAATTTCTTGAGTAATAACTTCATCTGAAGCAATTACATACTTCATAGTGAATCTCGTGTTCCGGTTTCGACTACCTACAGTTAAGCAAAAAAAAAATTTAGTTCTTCTTTAAAATCTCATGATGTACTTGTTACTGCTAATGAATTATAAGTAACATAAAAGTACGGATTGATTGCATTGGTCATGGCAAAAAAGTCCGGTCGATCTTAATTGAATATGAAATTTTATATTGTATGATATCGAACTCATCACAAGGCAGGCGACAAATCGGTTACAATTCAACAAAGCTGAAGTAGGCCTACATAGAGAGCGGTAGATGAAATTTACAGGTACACAAGAATACTGCAGTTAAGTCCAAAACGATGCACGTGGATACTGGGTGCTTATGGATTAACCGCTCCCCCCCCATCACGTTTTCAATTTTGTCTAAAAGCCGTAAAAATACATCTACTTCAGAGACACGTACTTGCTTATATGTTCTACCCACATGCAAAAATTTATGCAAATCGGACATGTGCTTTTTGCATTGGAGACAATAATGTAAAGTGCTGCGATGCAAGCAGCTTGATCTGACTTCGTCTCTTCTCGACGCATTATTGTTGCTCGTGTGTGCATTGTTCTCTTTTCATCTTCGTCTCATCACTGCTATTTGAAATCTTGCCGCGACCACTACCCCATCCCACTTTTTTAATGTTTCCGTAGGTATTATATTAATGGAAAGGATGTGGTGTGGGTCACTGTCACTTCAAGAATCGCGACATGACTTTGACCTATCTGCTCAGACGAAGAGGTTCGGCGGAGTCAAATCAAGCTGCTGACATCACTACACTAAACTCTATCGTCTCTAATTCTAAAAGCACATGTCCGATTTGCACAAATTGTTGCATGTGAGTAGACAATCAAATACGCGTCTCTGAAGTTTGGTGACGATTGATTTATTTTTAAGGATTTTAGACAAATTTAAAAACGTGGTGGGAGGGGGAGAGATAACCCATGAGAACCGGATACTGTAAATTAAAGCACAATTCCCTTTTTATGTACAAAAATTAGATTAAAATAGATTAAAAATGGATTAAGACTTCTTTTAGAATTCATGTGTCTCATGTGTGTGTTATATAATAGCGTCTTTATATGTCAATAGTGAATTTCAGCTACTTTTCTCTGCATCTCCACTGGTATGTTGACCGGCATAAATTTTGAAGGTCGTTTACAAAGTCAGTCTGTCCCTACGATGCGATCCACGGGAGAAGCCCAAGAGGCCCCCGCAAAATTTGACGATTTTGTCGATTTATTCCACTACGAATTGCTAATTTTTGATAACCCCTACTACATGCATATTAATAATAAGCCATGCTAATATGCGACTTGTTATTGCGTGCATGCAAGCTTATGAAAAGTCGGCAATGCATCAATTCCAATTCGCATCAGTGACAACATCTAAGTCGAAATTCAAGATCAAAAATAAGTCTAATGAAATGGTGACAACAAATAATTGTAATAAAGGTTGATTGTTTTTGATAATAATACAATAACTTTACATAGCTTTCCCAAATTTTTCAATTGAAGTGAAAAGTAGCCAATGCATTTTCGACCATTTAAATAATTGCAATTAATTGATTGTTGTCATCAAGTAAATACAATGCATTGATTGTTTACTGTTGTAATCAATGCTAATTGATCTTCATTGCAGTGCAATTGATTTTTGATTACCCTTGCTTAGCATCAGACAACCGGTAAATTAAGTAACACAAGTCTCCGTTCAAGATTCTATTAAAGGGACTATGAATCATTCTGATTTTTTCACGGATTGCACAATTGCTTACTCAAGTGATTACTCAATAATCAAACTGATCAGTTAGAAAAAAAGATCACACACTTTGATTCATCGATGACAATTGGTGTTCACAGCTGCATACTTAATACGGCAGCGACACCGATATCAGAACAGACAACATCGTAACGTCAAACATCAAGTCCATAAATGGTCAACCTGCGTCACAGTTAGTTTTACCATTTCGCAATTTTATTCCCTAAATAGGTACTCTGCTATTGTCTTGGCAGCTATCCGCATCAAAGACTAAGCGAATTGATAGCCGATTATGGCATCGGGAGCCATCGAGTCACCGATGCATCACAAACATCATACAGACGAAACACAATGCGATTCCCAAAGTGAATCTCTCTCTCTTCACGATCGCTATTGGCTGACGTTCTTCACTCATTGCGTTGCGCTCGCGCGTGTTAATTTTAGCTGAAAGAGTATTTAAACGCGATTCTTCCTTGCCTTGACGCAAGTGCTCCTGCGCCTTTCTATTAATTGTTGATCTATCAAAGAAGACTATCTGCGAACATGGTAATTTCTGTGCTTTTTTGTGATACTATATTATTTTTACATTACGAGCTTTTATTAATCCCACGACTACATTTAGAAAAGCTCCGTCTAAGTGTATGCGCGACGTATTTGATAGTATTTACACAAGTATTGACATCGGAATTAAGTTCTGCAGTCATGGGATGTCTCATCATCTTTTAAGACATGAATATGTATCATCATCCTTTGTCTTAAATTCTACGAGGGATCCTATCCGTGATTTTTTGGGTAATGTTAGTAGGCTGATCGTCGTATCAAGTAGACACCACATAAAGTGGTAAGGAGCGGCAGGGGCCATCCTAAAGGACGTCCGCAAGTTTGTGGCATTGACGACCCCCTCCTTCAGGATGTCTGCATTTTGAAAATTTTGTTCATGATATGTAGGCCTGAATAACTTGCCTGAGGTAGAACAAATGTAGTATGTCAACATTCTTTACATATTAGGGCCTACTTGTGTATTGCATATTTTACTGATAGCATTGTAAAAAGATGAGCATTTTGCAGCTGACCTACACAGCAATAGTAGCTTTCTATAACTTTCATATTCTGTAATAATGACTATAATTCTTATTGTTATCTGCTAATTTTTCCGCGTTGATATAGCAGGTTTTTTTTGGGAAAGCTGTTATTCACGTTAATGTATGCTACTCTACGGAGCGCTACCAAGATGCGTTGCTAATAGCAATCGTGGATGTATAGAAATCCAACAACATTATCTTCGATTATAAGTCTGAAATCGCATTTATCTATCAATGCACATGCTTAGATGTCTTCGCATCCCTGATTCTTGTTAGCAAACTTTTTCGGTCGCGCCGCTTTATAATGGAAGCCTGGCTGGACAGTGCGGCGAAAAACAGACCACTACTATTTGAAATCTTCCCACAACCATTACCTTAACACACTTTTCTTAATTTAGGCATACATGTATTGATGGGAGGGATGTGGTTTGGGTCAGTATCACTTCAAGAGTTGTCGCGACATGACTTTGTTGACCCAGTGCTATCTGCTCAGACGATGAGGTTAGGCAACGTCAGATCAAGTTGCTGACAACGCTACACTTCACGTTAGCTTCACGTTGTCTCAAATTCAAAAACTTCTTGTCCGATTTACATAAATTATTACATGTGGGTAGAAAATATACTCAAACACGTGTCTCTGAAGTTTTGTGATTCATTTCCACGGATTGTAGACAAATTTGAAAACTTGGGGGGGGGGAGATAACCATAAGTACCTTCATTTTGACAAGTAAAACCTATATGAACAGAGGATAAAGCAGCAAATCTCCAACATGTCGTTTATTAGTTCGTTTGAATTGAGATAGTTAGATAATTTGGTGACAATTACAATTGTGTCCAGTTGTGATCGGCAGTGATATCATTGTATTTTTAAAATGATATTATTCTTCGAATTTTATCAAATAACATCATTTTATATCATTCCATTTTTTTATAATGAAAATATGCCATTTTTAGTGAAATATACGTATGCCCACACCGTAAATAGATCTAGTCACACGAATTTTTCGATTTCCACTGCTACCATGCTGCTTTTACTGCTCTCAGCAATGAAAATAAAATTAGATTCCATGCAGCATCGATATATTCCAAATAATGGATGACAGAAGAAAGAGACTAAATGTGTTTCAACACAAAATGCGAAGAATCTATGATTAGAAAATATAATGGAACAAACATTTTTGATGATATCATTTTTCAAAAATAAAATGATATAATTTTTCCTCAGAATAAAATTGTATCATTTTGTCATTGCCGATCTTTGGCGTCCTGGACTTCTCCATCTGCTTTGACTGAATGCTTAGCCCTCAATTATGCGAAAAAATACAAGTAACATCCAGCTATGTATGGAATTTTTCGGTCGCATGTCTGTCTCTATTGTCTCAAAACTAGTTCCATTGCCCCCCTCCCCAAATTGTGTGCACGATGTAATTGTGCTGAATTTCTTTTCAGTCATCTGGTGTTACCTTGGAAGAAGATGTTCTCGACCGATACCAGAAGGATTTCAAAATGTCCAATACACAACAATTCAACTTCCAAGTTTACGCTTTCACTCCCGATAGGAAGAGGATTCGGATCGAACATGAAGGTAAGAAAGCATTTTCAATGCTCACACAAGAGATGAGGCATGGCCGTATGGATTAGTTCTAATTAAAGGGATGCAGCATTTGCATGCTCCATAACTTGCTAGTATCTACCAGAATACCACACGTCATCAAATAGACCAATAAATGTCTATCACCTTGCTCCAAGTAATTCCTCGGAAGAAATAAAATCGGCAAAAAATGAAAGTGGTAGGCATTTAACTTCAAAATTGGGAGTGAGTTATGGACCACATTTTGTTACAGAATTCTGACCCCTAGCACAACAAATACGTGAGTGAAGCTAGCTAGAGGTTGCTTGATTAAAAAGTTAGGAGTTTTATTACTGACACTACGTTTATTATGTTCATCACGAACCTATTCGTACGTCTCACGAAAGTATGAAAATTGTATCGGTCAGGGAAAGTGGTCTAAGAGATCTGATTCCAAAGCTGCGCGTGAGGAAGTAAACGTGCATTATTTCTGCGTGTGCTTCTGGCGAATGTTTAGATTTGGTAAGGCACTCAATCTTTGCAGAAGTGCTTCAACCGAAGTAGTATAACGAAAAGAGACTGATACATCCGGTTTGGCTTTTTTCCACCTATTTGACTATGACTATTTTCACAAACCATGAAATAAGTCGAGATGTGTTCGTGAAGTACCTTCCCACAGATGGCAGTAATCTACCACTGGACAAAGATAAGTAGCAGGCAGTACCATTGCGTTCAGCTGCCTGCTGGGGGATGGACTGGGTGCATGGTTTCCATTAAGTGGTTGGTAACCGCTAATTCGAAGAGGAAAGACGGAAACTTTAACTCTTGATTTTTTTTGATCACATCATTTTTGTTTTAGTGCATAATACTCTTGATATTATGAAGGATTAAAAGAAACAACCCATTTGGTGCTCATCCGGAGTTCATGCGAACGTGTCCATTGATAGAAGGTTACATAAGTGCTGACGAATATGGCACGGTGTTCACTAGAAAAGAAGTGTTGTTTTCTACTTACCAGACTCTACTAACTCTGCTTGTAAATTTGTAGATCTTGAAACGCTGAATACAAAAATCAAATTCTTGAGTGTCACAGCCACTCGCTTTTGGTTATAGGTAAGGTTAGAGGATTCTCATTGGAATCCATTGATTAAATTCAAGAAATATCGATGGATTGTGAAACACTTGGCAGTTTTCGTGCACTTTCTTTTGCAGAAAAGAAGCGATTTATCAGAATGCCATGAAATTTGAAACATGATTGAGTTCGGAACAACAACTTCGATGTAAAAGTTGAAATGAGTCACATGATTCAGTATTTGATGTCTGAGAGCCTCTACAAAACGAGTAAAATCGCCAAGATTAAGTCAAAACAAGAAATTTACTCATTTTGTTGAGGCTCTCAGACATCAAATACTGAATCAAATTTCATGGCATTCTGATAAATGGTTTCTTTTCTGCAAAAGAAAATGTACGAGAATTGCCAAGTGTTTCACAATCCATAGATATTTCTTGAATTTAACCATTGTATTCCAATGGGAATCCTTTAACCTTGCCTATAACCGAAAGCGAGTGGCTGTGACACTCAAGAATTTGATTTTTGTATTCAGCGTTTCAAGATCTACAAATCCATGCTATTAAACCCTTTGTGAGCGAATTTAGGAAGAAAGTGTCAGCAGCTCTCGGACTATAATGATTAATCGAACTCCTTGGTAAGATCCAAGGTAACTGATCTCGTCTCTCCTTACCTTTGAAGAACACAGCTCACATTCAGTGGCATACGATAGAGGGTCTGCCATAGCATGCTTCAGACAGAAGTTTATGAATTTCAAGGAAGTTAACGGCATGTTTATCACTGCCTGAAGAATTTCACATGATCTTTTCGGCATTTCGGACTTGACTGGGAAACGGCTAGGCGTTTCATCAGCTCGTGTTGGAATTGGAGATGGAATTCGAGTCATATGCAGAATACTACATAGTTCATGTGCGCTGTATTGCAGAATCTGTGCCTACAAGGAAATCAGAGATCGTCGTCTACTCCGCATGGCAAAGTTATCTCACAATAACTGGTGGTTGTTGGCAGCCAATTGTTGGTTGCGATTGATCTGAATGTACAAATATATACAAATGCTTATACAAATATAATGTAATAATATACATGTGAATGCGCTAATCTATTTAATCGATCTTCTCCTATGCTCGATCGCAAATAATTTTAGAGAAATTTTAGAGCCTTGAAAGATTGTTCTGCTGTGGCGTAACTAATTCCTGAGAGGGCATGGCCCGATGGCCTTCCACCTAAATACGCCACTGCAATGTACGTAGGTATGTAATTTATTCTGCTCTAGAACTCCTACACAAGCTGTAGATGCAGCTTTACATGCATTATTATACTCACGATTTCTAATGAATCCATTAAACATAAAATGTAATTGACAAACTGTTTTTCCATTATATTCCACCATACTAATCAACTTCCTCCTTTCAGGAAAAGATGAGAAGGAATTGGTTCGAACTCTAAAGAGATTCCGTGACGAGAAAAGAGGCTGCTACATCGCCTACCATCAGCCAACTACCAAAACCGATGGAACCTTGAGTGGAACCAAAGTGAAACTTACCCTTTACTCTGACGATGATCATACTACTGCTTTAGATAGGCTTCTTACTGCGTCCTCTTTTGATGCATTAAAAAAGAAGCTTGATGGTGTTCAACTGGAAAGGCAGTTGCATTCACTAGACGACGTATTGGACGATTTTGGTATTTGTGATAGTGATTGATCGATTGAACATGAAACATAGAATGAGTTGGTAAGCAAATTGATTACTTTATCGACGTTCAAGACTTCAGCCTTTCATTGATGGCGAACTAATACGCATTTTTCTTACATATTTTTGAAAATACAGACTCTCATTGAAAAAAGTTGCTTTTAGTGTTTGGACATTTCCATCCGCGCTAGTGTGCAGACGTCGCTCCGTTGTGTCTCTGATCTCTCTGTCAGTTTTTGTCGTTCTCTAGTTTCCAGCGGCCAAATTTCATCGTTTTTTGCATCTGTGTGATCCATTTATCTCCGTCTAACTCATTCAGTAATTGGAATTTACCTTAGTCAGCTGGCTTGCCCGCTCTTGGCATTTTTCGCCTTCTTTGCTTCGACCGTGGTGAGTGTGTTACATCGGTCTGCTGGTGATAGTTCCATGCGTTTTTGATCACATGAAGGCAGGGTTGCCAAACTCGTCCAGAAAAAAATCCGGACGCTCTAATGTTATATCATTAGAGTAAATATAAACATTAATTGCCTTCTATACTTAACTGTGAATGGAAAATAGTCATTATGCGTAAGATTGTCATCAATATCATGCGTATCTCTTTTCCTCGTCATTCATAAATGACAGGTGATTTTGAATGAAAAATCGCAGCTTTTATGAACCCGCAATATATTCAATTAACAAATACATCAATAAATCTCAGAAGGCCTGAGAATATTTCACAAATCCTTTTAACAAATATAGGCAGTACAAAGCTATATAAAAATTGATCAGCGCGTCTATGATTTCGTTAAATGATTGAATCAACAAATCTATAAAAATATACATTAGTGCGTCTATGATTGTGTTAAGAATCAACGAATCTATTAAGAATACAGCGGTGTATCTATGATTGCGCTACCAGAAAAACAAATCTTTATAAAAGTACATCAGTGCGCCTATGATTGTGCTACCAGAAAAACAAATCTTTATAAAAGTACATCAGTGCGCCTATGATTGTGCTACCAGAAAAACAAATCTTTATAAAAGTACATCAGTGCGCCTATGATTGCGCTACCAGAAAAACAAATCTATATACAAATACATCAGTACGCCTATGATTGCGCTACCAGAAAAACAAATCTATATAAATAATCCAACAGTGCGCCTATGGTTGCGCTACCAGAAAAAACAAATCTTCATAAAAGTACATCAGTGCGCCTATGGTTGGGTTATGAATCAACAATAAAGAATACAACGTTGCATCTGTGATTGCGTTACCAGAAAGCAAGTCTATATATCATACATCACTGATAGACAAATGATCACTATCAATAAAAACACGTCAAGTATAAACAATCTAGCTCACTGAAATCTGTCCATAAAAACAATCCGATAAAAAATTCTTCTTTGGCAAAAACAATTCTTTAAATAGTCTAAAAATTTACGTTCATGATTTTTCATCATCACTAGCACTATCATGCTCATATCAGGGTGTCTACTACATCAGGAATTTTCAAATCCAGGAGATATCCAGGATATCAAGAGATATTATTGCAGAAATCAAGGAGCCTATCGAAATTTTTATGATGGTCTCGTGTCATCGCCATTTTAACAGTGCCGTTACCTATTAGGTATTAGGCAATAGCGAGGGGCTTGACCGAACTCCAACATTCTGCGTGGATGAGAATTCTTTGGGATACTGCGTTTGTCTCCGAATTCCAGATCCACTTGCGATATTTCCTTCAGATTTGCGTCGTTATTCAGATCACGCATCAGAATTTTGGAAGCGTCTGTCCCCACCTCCGGCATGACCGATGCCTTGACGAATCTTTTCAATGTACATTATCTTTGACAATGCCCATCAGAAAACCGTGTAAAAATGGAATCATAGGCTTGTCGTGTTGAAACCGCCGTAGAAATGGCTCAAACTGAGACGCTACGGAGCTGAAAAAATACAGCGTCGCTGCAGGAAATGGGTCATTGATTGCGTCAACGACTGTTGAGAATGATGCTACATGCAGTTGAGGTTTCACATCGACGCAATATTTCTCAATGTTCGGTAGAATCTCTATTGCTCTGTTACATACATCTTTGTTTTGTACCTAACCGCATTTGCAAAAAAACTTAGGAAATGCGGTTGAACGTGCAATATGTGTGGCCGTTAATCAGCCCTGCGTGCAGGAGAATCTTTGAAAAGGTAGTACATGCTTTGCACTACAGTTGACAAATTCCAAGTACTTTTTTCAATCCATACTGCAATGCTCCACTCACGAATGACATGTAACGAGCATGTACCTGTTTGGAGCAATTCCTTCCCATACTTGTGCTGAAATTTTTCAGAAAATCTTCGGTGAAATGATTGACTGCCATGCTGATTTGCAACAATCTATTGAAGACATCAACAAATGAGCCACTAATTTTATCCAATGCTTTATTGACACTTTCAAATATGTATTCAGCTTTCGAGTGAGTGAGAAATACTGACGTTACATAATCACTAACCATAACACCAGTGCTCGTTGAAATATCTAATCCACAGATCTTGATGTCCCCTTTGAACAATTTTGTTTAATGCCTCATCGAAAGGTATGCTAGACTCCTTGGACGTATGTACTCTGGCTAGTATCTCTTTCTGAAAATGTGGAGATAGTCCGAAAGTCACAACGTAGCCTAATTTATCTTTGGCCATTTGGATGTTGTCAACAACACGGTGGCTCTTGAACATCGCTTGAAATATAGATTGTTGATCATCACATGATCATTGTGAACGGTGTTTCTTTACCATATCCAAGGCCCAAATTATTTCTGCTTTGATATACTTCATTTTTTCATAGCTGCCGTAATAGGAGCCGTTCTTGTTTCCGGGTTAATTGTAGAAATTTTACTTGTGTGCATCGATGAAGATGCATCAGCATTCATTGAAGATGATTGTAGTTGAAGTCAAGGATGTGGAAACGTCGACACTACGACGAACAAGATTCACTAACTGATAGTCATTGGATGCAACTACAAAATAGGAGTCACTAATCTGTTTGCGAAGTCTGAGACACCCACCGAGTTCGAAAATTCATGTATACGAAAAAGCCTTGAATTAACACAAGTAACCTGAAACAGAAAGAAAACACACACGAACATTATTTTACGCTATCAAATGAAATCGAAAAGCACAAACGAAGATTAATTCACCGAAAAGCATAATTACATTTTGTTTACATTATTGCAAACGTTAAAAATGTGGCTCAGGACGTTTTTCACAACTTTTAATTTCGACGAAATCAGGATTTATCCAGGATATCGAGGATATCAAGGCCAAATTTTCAAAATCAGGATTTATCCAGGATATCCAGGCCTTGTAGACACCCTGTCATATGATTGGAAGTATCGCCGGGATGAGCTTCGAGCTAAGTCGATGAGGGACTGAGTTATTGAAAAATGTTGTAATCCATCGATATTTTTCAAGTGAGATCGCACTCGCCGGATACCGTTCAGAGTTTCGGGCTGGAGACGATTTCCTCAGCAGCATTGTGTGGCTGAATACAAAGCAATGCCTGCACAAGAACTTTGATCAGCGGATATTTGTGCTTTTCGAATATCTTGCTCCAATAAGCATCTAGCCGTTCTTCTTTGAGTGGCTGAATATCATTGTTGATTGCCAGCTGTTTCCATTCCTCGATTAATGGTTGCATGTCATCAACTTTTATTGTGGGAATGAGACCTGCAAGAAACGTCAAGTTTTTCAATTTTGTTGTCTTGTCCTTATCCGACTGAAACGTGCGGTTTTGTGGACACAGCAATGTCAACTTTCGCCACAAACGCATGTGTTCTTTTTGATCAAGTTTGAGATTGCTCATGGTTGCGTGGAAAGCCTCCAAATAAAAAGCCTTCGCTTCGAGTTTGAAATGGGTCATTTCGGCAGACTGCAAATTTTTCAGACATATACGTTCGGTTCGGTGGCCAATGTCAACGTCTGATGAGTGATTTTCAGGGGCCATGCTTGATGTTGAAATCTTCGACACGACGATGTCTTCACAGACAGAAGGCAGCAAAAATCGTCCGCCTAGAGAAGCCATCATACCACAAATTCTATACACATAGGCTACTCCGGCCCAATGGGATCGTCTCTCTGTAAAAATAATTGCATTTCTTAAAATAGGGGAAGTGCTTCCGATAGAAAAAGGAGGTAGATGCCTGTCTTCTTTGATGCAAATGCGCTGTGAAGTCGCTCATACCGATCATTCTTTGCCAAATCTGCCAATCCTTTTTTGGGCAAATAGTGGACGAAATAGGTTCGAAGCGCATCAAGGAGTGTGAGAACTCGATTCACAAAATGAAGTAAGGTCAAAAACCTCATCCCATATGATCAATTAGTTTCAAGTTCGGTAAATCCAGCTCGTCTCGCAGAGCAGCGAATTCTTCGGATCTGAGAGCTTGCCCTTAAAAGGAATACTTCATGTCGAGTGAAAATTGAAGCACATTGAATTTCAGTTTGCCCATAGCTTTTTCCACGCAGTTGTGCAATGTATGTAGCTTGCAAGAACCAAAGTCTATAACATCCGGATTAGAAGATGAGAACAGTTTTATGAAGGCTGTCATAACATGCGGCCCGTCGCGGTTGATGGCAAGTACGTTTTTGGCTGAGATGTTCACGGTTTTCAGAAAATTCATTACTTCAGCATGAATTATCTGAGCACTACAAAGTTTGGGTGGCGCTCGGTTTCCTGCAAGAGCCTCAATCACATCTTTCCAGTCTATTTTCATGTAAATCGAGGTCAGGAATTCTACACGGATTCTTTGGTGATTGGAGCACCAGAAAATAGCAGTCAAATCGAGCTGCTTGTACCCAGATGAATTGTTCGTCTCATCTAGGCAAAGTGTGAACAAACATGCAAATCCGAGCTTCATTGTTCTGGCCGCGCTGCCTCTGAAGAACAGTTACGGTAGAATGAATTCTTCTATACAATACAATTTTCAAACACATTGACAAGTCAAAATATATTTGTGCAAATCCAAGAAGTAAACTGTTATGACAACAGCATAGTGCATGCATAAAATTACCCAAATTGGACCCTAGTAGTCTGTGAAAAAAGCAGTTGGCTAAAATGATAGGGATGAATCAGCTTTAGTCCAAAGCAAGTAATTGAATGATTTTAAACGGGTAAAGAAATAACTGACGAACACTAGTATGGATTCGATAAAAATCCGGAAATTTGATGGTTTTGACAAAAAATCCGGACTTCAGCAGATTCTGTCAAAAAATCCGGACAATCCGGACGTCCGGATAAAATCCGGACGTATGGCAACCCTGTGAAGGCTACTACGTCACAACAACAGTGAAATTCTAATTTTAGCTCCGACTGTTACGGAAGAGTGTCCTACATAGCCGACTGTGCAAAGGTCTGACTTTCAACTCAACGTGACAGGTTCGATTCTCCACCCTAGTATTTTCTTTTGTTCTTCTGAATGGCAAACCCAAATGATATACTTGCGATGACTGAGACGGAGTTACTTTCCAGGAAGAACTCTATAAACAAGAACGAACTTATTCAAGCAATACTTTTGACGAAGAGTAGAGCAAGCAAGACTTTAGATATCAGTGAGATTTCTTCCATCATAGAAGAAAATGTGAAGGAGGGAATGTCTTGTATCCTTGACAAGCTCACAAAGCTGTCAGATGACCTGTCAGTGCTGAGACTGAATAATGAACGACTTGAGCTCGAACTGCAGAGATGCCAGGCTGATCAACAACAGATGATGTCAAGTATGGCTGCTGAAATCGAACAAAGAATCCAGCGACGAAATAATGTAATTACTTCTGGGCTTGATCTGGTGGAAACAGGATCGTTGGATGATAGGAGAGAGGATGACTTGAGATAGTGTAGAGAGATCTTTCGGGTCTTGGACCTACCACTCACCGATCGGCTCCATGTTCAAAGGATTGGGAGAGGTGGCAATTCTTCGCGTAGGTTGCTGAAGGCATGCTTTCAGGCTTTTAAAGTCAAGCGATATGTTATAAGGAAGGCGCGAAACTTGAGGTCTCATCACAATTATAGAAATGTCTTTATGAACCCAGACCGAACGCCTATTCAACTGCAGCAACATAAGACGTTACTGAGAGAATTGAAGCATCGCAAGGAACTTGGTGAGGACGTCGTTATTTTCAGAGATGAGGTAGTCATGCGAACCTCGCTGAAGAATTTTCAGAACGGGTTTTAAATCCTCTAGATCGAACAGCTCAATCGTCAATTTCCCATCCCCTACCCTCAATTCTTTTAGCCAATGTTTGTTCCGCCCTCCCAAAAATTGACTTCATTCGCACTACTGTATCGCAGTTTGAGGCAGATATATTTATTGCAACAGAATCGTGGCTTCATAAAGACATTGATGATGGCCTGCTTGATTTAGCCAATTACAATATTTACCGTGATGATCGCGACGGACGTAAGCGAGGAGGAGTTTGTGTCTGGTTGTCAAAGAAATTCCTGTCGTTTCGTATTTTTCCCTCGTCCTCTCCATCCCAAACGAACTCACTCTGGATTGTAATCCCCACCTGCAAGTTGATCCTGGTAAGCTTATACCTCCCTCCTAGTGTCGTCATTACTCACAAGAACTTACTTGTTGACTACATTATTATGCAATGCGATTCAACGCTTTCGGTCTATGCAAATTTTGATTTGGTGGTGTGTGGCGATTTCAACAGACTACCCACGAGGGATATTGAGGACAACTTAGATCTTGTGAACCTCGTAATGGAGCCTAAAAGGGGTACCGCAACGCTTGATCTTCTCATGATTTCGTCATGCCTCGCTTCCCTTGTGGAAGTTACAGTTGGAGCCCTAATATCTACCTCAGACCACAACTCGTCTATCTCTCTCCCAAATTCTTTTCATCACCTGCCAATTCGCACTATCGCACGACGTACGATTTTCGACCACACAATCTTGATCGTCTTGTGACTTTCCTTAACATAAATTGGACCCCTTTTTATCTTTCTAACTTAAACCTTGACGAAAAATGTGCTCTTTTTCATGAATACTTGCAGTGGTGCATCGAAACTTGTATTCCAAAATCCAATGTACTAATGACCAACTCAGACAAACCTTGGATTACCCCTTTTGCAAAGCTTGCGATACAAAATCGATGGGACGCTTATCGTGCAAAGGATTTTGAGAGATATGAATACTGGAAAGCGAAATCTAAATCAGCTATATGTAAAGCCAAGATCAATTGGTCTCGGAGAGCAGCCAGGAGTTCCGTTGATCTATGGAGAACAAAACGGCTCAAAACGTGATAGTTCAATAGAACAGCTTTATTCTAGCTTCCCATCCATTCAAGCTGCTGCAGAGCACATTAATGTGACATTTAAGAGCTTCTTTTCTAGAAAGGATGATCGTGTGCTTCGAATAGCATCTGAACCAACAGCTACAGCAGCCACTTGGGATGTGGTAATTACGGGTGATGAGGTTGAAAGAAAACTTCGAGGTCTAGATGGCAACAAAGCTGCTGGGAGTGATGGTGTTCCTACGCGTATTTACAAGTATGCTGCCTGTTCTTGCTGGTCCCCTCGCCCATATTTTCAATTTATCGGTGCTGCATTGTCGTTTCCCAACGCCGTGGAAGTTAAGTCACATCATTCCAATTCCGAAAATATCACGACCGTCTGTCAGCGACCTCAGACCAATATCTCTCCTTCCCGTCCCATCCAAAATTCTTGAACACTTCGTTTTGAATTCTAGCCTGCGATCATTGCTTATCAAGCATTTTGGGAATCCTCAATTCGGCTCGAAACCTGGATCATCAACAACCTGCGCAATTATTCAGCTTCTTGATTTTGTGACGAAGACACTCGATAAAAAGGGAATTGCAGGAGTACAATTGCTTTTATACGATTATTCGAAGGCCTTCGATTCACTTGGACATCATTTTGTCATACAGCGACTTATAGATTTGAAGTGCCCTGCAGAGTTCATAGCGTGGACAGCAGATTATCTTACGAATCGCCACCAAGCTACTCGTATCAAGGACGTAGTAAGTGGGTCAATGCCGGTAACGTCAGGAGTGGCTCAGGGCTCTGTTCTCGGGCCTGTACTTTTTTGCCTTGTGGCATCAGATCTCCGTAAAGCTCATCAGTCCTCCTTCATTGTGAAATACATTGACGACACTACTTTTGCGATCCCAGCTGAAATGTCGAGGGATTCAAATGTAATTTCTGAGCATAATAACATGGTTTCGTGGTCTGCCGATAAAGGACTGAGACTTAACATCCGAAAGAGCAAAACTATGTCAATAACAAAATCATCTCTTGTAGCACCTGTTGCAATTCCAGGTATGATGGTCGTGAGTGAAGCTAGAATCCTTGGATTAACAATCAACGACCGCCTAAAGTGGGATACTCACATTGAGACTTCTGTGAGATCTGCTTCGAGGAAAATGTACGCTATGCGAGTATTGCGACCAATCTTGTCCGACAACGACCTCAAAACTGTCTATTTTGGTCTCATTAGATCTGTGCTAGAGTATGGTTCTCAAGCATTCGTTGTGATTCCTACTCGTCTTGAAGAAAAACTAAATCGCTTGCAGAAACGAGCACACAGATTAATTTGTCGAGCCAAATCATCGAGTGAATGTACATGTGGCAAATTCAAATGCCTTCGTGATCGGCGTATTGAAGCTGCAGTCCGCCTATTCGAAAAAGCCATGCATGATTGTGACCACTCCCTGCATGACATCATCCCACAACGATCTCATCGAACTGGAAGACTAATTCAGCCAAGCTCTTGCACTAAACGGAGTTTTTCAACGTTCATTCCCTTTGTTACTGCACACATCAATAACTGCTTTATAGATTAGAATTCTATCCTTTGATATTACCAAGCGTTAACTTTAACTTTCTTACTTATGCGAAAGCTGATGAACCTTTGTGATTTTCAATTGTCTGACAAATAAAAATTATTTCATTCCTTTTATTTCTTTACACTCGCTCAGCCATATGAAATTGGGAATAAGATCTACATTATATTATATTTCTTAGATGGTTAAATTCGCATAATACACTCATGATATTTGCGTTGGCTTCTTAAAGAGTGGATGTTAGTTAGCAGCAAATAACTTACTAATTGTTAACGGTTGTCCTAAATTAAGGTACGTGAGTGATCTGACGATAGGTACCTGGCGTACTAGTTACCTCATTACTGGACAGCTAGTGTTAACACAGTGAGTACCAGTTTTTAAACAATTCTGAGTCAAAATGGACCTACGACATACTTTGATATAGCTCAGGGAAAGCTTAAAAGTAAGATTTAAATGACAGGAATGTATTTGAAAACTTCTAAAACCTACGTCTGTTAAAATATTAGCCGGAAAGTCTACAGCTGCAAATTAGCGGATAGGCATACTGTCAGAGACTTGATTTTCCGGCTAAATTTCCATCAGAAACCGGGTTTAGATATTGCTGAAAGAATTTCTGTTATCCAAATTTAATTCAGAGACCTTCATTGGAACCAAGAGTTACGATGAGTCGAGGACCATATGGCAGCAACTTGACAAGTAAAAAATTAGAAATTTGTGTTAAGAATTCCAGTTATTACCCGCAGGCGTCCATATTCTTTGCATGCATGCATCAATCCCTTACTTCGCTTCATTCTTTTTGCTAAATGCGATCGGAAAGTCTAATATAGAATGACATAGGCCTACAGCAGGCAATTGGTGGGTTCAGTTAGATAGATGCATTTTTTGAGTGAACATATTCTCAAACATTTCTTTTTTGAGGACCTAAAACCTTATATGCTCGGCTCACATGTTTCGAAGCAATTATAGTCAGACTTAGAGATAGCTGCTTGAACTTGTTGTCGCTTGTCCGTACAGCAGTCTAAAACCTGTGAATTCGCAAGCAGGCCTGCTATTCAGATTTATGACTTTATCAATATACGCTAATTGTCATTTGCTTATTCAAAAGTATTTTTGCTTCACTGTGCCCTGTCCTGAAGTCATAGATTATTCCTTTTTTCTTATAGATAAATCTTAAGCATATGCATAGAGCGCAAAATCTTCCGAACGAGAAATTTTCTCAGGAACACAGGAAACTTAAGCTTCGAACTTCGCGATAAGACTTAAAATTCATAAGCTTACCTAACTGCATATCCTATTCCAAATTTGCTATCGACACATTCGCCCGAGAGTGAAATAAACTTCTACAAATTGCTGTACATTCATGAAGTAATTTTCCAAGGTTTTTGTAACTGCAGTAGGCCTATCGATCTAAAATCATCCCTAAAACTGGGTTCAAATTAGACCTAGATTTGATGCAGTCATCAATGCTCAATTAAGGAAATCGATGCAAACGTATTCGCATCTAGTGAATAGTTGAAGTTCTCTCAAGTGTTTCGCCCGAGGGAGGACTCGATCTGTTTTGGAGAGGTCAAAGCAGATTGGATAAAGCTGATGTCCATTCCATAGTGCATATTTTCTCTGGACATTAAGTGCAGTCAATACTGCAGTGACAGTCAACTACTGGTCAATATGCATTTTTCGTGAACACACTCTCGAGGTTTATTAATTTTATCAATTTTATTAAAGCATTTCATTTTTTTATCGTTGGAGATGGCGTCATTTCATAGTCTCACGTGTGATTTGTTCAGTTGTTGCAAACTTTTCCAAGTTATGTTACCATCGAGTTTTCATGTATGCCTCTAAAAAGAATGAGCGAAAAATCTCGGCAATTAGTGCATATTTTCATTTACAAGATTTGCAATGGGTCATCATTTTTCAAGGAAATGGAGCTCCTACATCTCAAACCTACACTGTAATCTGGCACCTCCTAAAGCGGAAGAAATCTGCATCCTAAAGCGCCACACACTAAAATTTCAGAAGGCTAAGTTGAATTAGTAGGCTAGCATACTGAAGAGAACAATAACCCTTAAGCCCATGACACACGATCCAACATGTTGGCCAACAAGTTGGATGGTTTGTTAGTTCGGCTGTTGGATGCCTATGACACACGATCCAACAGGTTGGATAGTTGATAACTAAAAATAGATTCATTCTATTGATTGATAATCAAATATGTGTGTCTACCACTAGGCAGCAATGTATGTATGACATTTTGTAATTAGCAATGGCTCCGGTGCATTCAAAACTTTTGTGGGCGTCGATCGCTGTGATTTGTTTAAAGAAGAAGGAGAAGAAGAGACGAATATGGACCAAGGAATGGTTGATGAAGCGATCAACGAAGTCGCATATGAATTTGGTACGTGAATTAAGATTAGATGGCTACGAAACTGATTTTCAGAATTTTATGCGTATGAGCCCTGATCTTTTTGATGACCTGTTGAAGCTTGTAGCTCCTACGATTGCAAGGCAATCCACAAACATGAGAGACCCTATTCCTGCGAAAGATCGTTTGGTAGCAACCTTACGCTTTTTGGCTACTGGTCGGTCATATACAGATATGCAGTACTCAGCGAGGATATCCAGGACTTCCCTGAGTGATATCATACCAGAAACATGTCAGGTAATATATGACGAATTGAAGGATGACTATTTGAAGGTAAGAATTTCATTCTACTTAAAATTCAAAGCCTATGTTTTTGTAAACTATACATCTGTAAAGTATAGGCGTACGTAGCCTACCTTGATAATATGTGTAGGCCTTTGTTTTCTTTGTATTAGGGCTGCGCGCGGTGCACCGTTTCTTTTCCTTGCACTGCTGTTCTTGGTGATGCACAGAGATATATGATTAATTACTCTAACACCTGAGTATTTGGAATGATTTTGGAATTGACCATCAACATAAGGTTTCTCTTTCACATATCTCGTCAATGGACATACAAGTTAAGTATTTATAAGTATATTAATTAGAAGTTAAACAAACGAATTCCTTATATTCAGTTCATCATAATTTTTATATAACCTATCAAGTGCAGCCTATCAATCTAATTCTGTTTAGCGAAATTTGAAATACTTTTTCATTTCTTAACTTAAAGTTAACTTTCTTTCAGCCTTAACTTAAATCAGTCAATGGAATGTATCAGTGTACTGATACATATTGATTTTCATATTTTTTTAATGTTTAAAGTAAGTGTAATCTGACCCTTAATTAACATGATCATTGAAATCAGTTATCTGAAAACATTTGTTAGCAAAGTCAGCATGACTGGAAAAATCTGTGTTAACATTGAAAAGTACTCAAAGTGAAAAACAAATTTACTAATCAAAACTAACAAAAAATCAATATATCAAAATATCAATTAAAACTTTGTTCCTCAGTCACTTCAGGACATTCTAACATTGCCACGAAACTGTCCTTTCTGCTGATGTACGATTTCTCGTGCAATTCTCCTGCCCGGGCCTTGAAAATTGCTTCGATTATCAGTCTTTCACACTGTTCGTGTTGATAAGTATCAGTTATGGATCGCATTTTTGATGCCACGTATTCACCAAAGGTAGATTCATTATCATTAATGGTGGTTGACCGCAATTGTTTATCAGCTAATATCAATAATTCATCTAAAGGTTTTCTTTTCCTTGTGCGATTTCTTCCGTTAGGTGGCGAAGACGTTCTTGCTTCTGAGTTCATTGACAATTCAGCTACTTCCAAATTCTCGTTTTCTTCGTCCTCGTCTTGTATGGAAACAATCTGAAAATATAATAGTTCTGATATAATACATTGTAAAGGGTATATTAGGTGCATTTGTACGACTGTACGTACACTTTTACATAAATATATATTTGTGCGCATTTGTTTTTACTAATGCCTACTTGGCATTTTACTAACCTACTTGGGTTCCAGTAAAATAAGCATAAGTAAATAAAGCAAATTCAACAATGAAATTATCCGAATAATCCTGAAACCTAAAATGTACAAGCTTGAATACAAGCTCTTATTGAGTAAAAAAGAAAACAATGATGATGTGCTACTGATATGTGACAGTTCCTAAAAGTGAATAAATACGGTATAATATTGGTATGAAGTGAGTAAATGTAGCAAATGTTTTAAATGTAATTATAAAGTAATGCCGTTATCAAAAGAAAGTTATGAAACAATAAATCGATTATGCTTGATATACTCATTTGCTAATTGCATCAAAATAATTTTTGTGTCATAAAAAATCTACGTCACAGAATTACACAAACTCAATCTGACGTAGTTTCACGACATAGCAATGCTATAAAGAAGTATTCCGAATACAACTTATACGACACCAAGTCTTGTCCTTCCTAAATGTCCCTATCTTCCTTTTAGACTCCAATGACAAAAGAGGAATGGATATCAGTAGCTGATGAATTTTCTGATCGGTGGAATTTCCCACACTGCTTGGGAGCGTTAGACGGAAAGCACGTGCTAATTACACCACCTCCTAATTGCGGCTCATATTATTATAATTACAAATCTTCAAACAGCATTGTACTGATGGCTGTCGCAAATGCGAATTATGAATTCATATACGTTGATGTAGGTACAAATGGTAGAGTGTCAGACGGTGGTGTCTACGCTAAATCCACCTTCAAAAATGCGTTGATCAAAGGCGACTTAAACATTCCTCTACCATCTCCTATCGTCGAAGGTAGCAAGGAGTGTTTTCCCTTTGTATTTGTTGCTGATGACGCTTTCGCTTTGGGACCGAATTTATTAAAGCCTTACAGCAATCAAGGTTCATCTGAAAAGCAGCAAAAACGTATTGTCGAAAGTCAACGTATTTTCAATTACAGACTATCGCGAGCGAGGCGAATAATTGAGAATACTTTTGGTATTCTTGTGTCAAGATTTAGAATCTTCAAGTCACCTATCTGTCTCGATCCTAAGAAAGTCGAAATTATCGTTCTTTGTTGTTGTGTGCTACATAATTTTTTGAGGCGAAAAGTCAAAAAGTATATGACCTCTGAAATGATCGATCATGAAAACACTGACACGCATGAATTCTGCGAAGGTTCGTGGCGTTCAGTCACAGCTCAGGGTGTTCAATCTTTGGTTCATTCGAAATCGAAAAATCCTACTGTTCATGCAAAGAATATCCGAGAACAGTATCGGAACTATTTCAATGGAACAGGTAAAGTGGCTTGGCAAAATGAAGCGATTCAATAATTATTTTTTCCATTGATAAATATGGACTGCATACGTGTTCTGTTATACTCCCGTGTGTTTTCTTTTTGTTGAGTACCGGCATATTATTTGTATAAACAACACGATTAATAATAAATCCTAAAACGCATCTTTTTCAGTTTTTGGTATTTTACCCATACAAAAGTTTTAGAAAAATCGCATATTTTTATTTAGCCTACGGTAAGAATGAAGTTAAAATCTACTTTTATATCTTTTGTACAATTAACGTATATATACATGTATACCACGATGTGTATCAGATATTCTACAATTTTCCACACATTATAAATTAAAAGTTTCTTGTTTTTTAATTATCTACGGTTGAAATGAATGAACAATACTGATGAATTTATCATCGACTATATTGCCAGACCCTTGTGACACATCGCTGTCCATCCAATAAATGACGGGAATGGCACCTCTTATCCTAATAACCTTTGTATCATTACGCTCATAAGTTTGACCAGTTCCTATCACACATACTCATTGACAACGTAATTCATTCGTCTCTGTGATGAAATGTATGTGAAAGAAGATGTGACACGGTTTTTACGGTAACAATGACCAAGTCAATGTCCAAATAGTCTGCTAATTATGTACAGCCATTTTATGAGACAAGATAGGTTGAAAATGTGGGGAACACTGCAGAAGAGTCCGAGTATCTAGTACAAAGGGGTTAGAATGCATACAAATAAGCTACATGTATTCGGTAAGCTTACCTCTGATTCTGTGATGTCGAGAGTTGACTTGCTACTTCTAGGGGTTTCTGAATTCTTGATAATCATCATCTTCTCGTAAAACCACAAGCTCGGGGTATAAATGTCAGTGCATCCGGCACCAGACTTCTTTGAGTCTTCGACCTTCTTGTATTCCCGTCGGAATGATGTCCGCAAACAATCAATCTTCTTTTTAACATCCTCGACTTTCAAATTTGACAGACTTTTGTCGTATTCCTTTAAAAAACTCAATAACTTATCGTACGCGATTTCTCGTTTTAATTTATTCATATATTCGGAACTCTTTACTGACCACAAACATGGCAGACTCTCATACTGTGACAGAAATGCTTCGGTTGTCGCACGAGACCAAGACATATCGATGCACATTTAATGGATTCTGAGTCGTTCAGATTCGTCATGTGAAATTCCCTTAATTTTCTGCAAAGCGTAGTCATGGTATCGAATGGCGTTACCATCCGTGCGCGACCGCGCAGCCAATCACTGCGCCATGTTGGTTGGTTTGTTTGATAGAATATTCAACTCATTTAATGTCGTGATTTCCGTCCATCCAACATGTTGGCCAACCTGTTGGATCGTGTGTCATAGGTATCCAACAGCCAAACCAACAAACCATCCAACATGTTGGCCAACATATTGGATCGTGTGTCATGGGCTTTAGACGTAAGCAGCTGCATAGAGGAGAGCGTGAGTCACTGCTAGACAGCAGGAACGCTGTCGCATAACAATAGGTCCTATGAGGACATCATAAGTTCACGCTGCTGTAGGTACGTGAATCATTCTCCGCTTCATCTCTCCGAGGTTACGTAGCTGACTTTGACTTCGAGTGGCAAGTTGACTTCCGTCAGTGATATTGCAATTAGATTGTTTATTGAAATTATCTGTTGAAGTTGTGCAGTAGTAAATTGCAAATGTATGGGCATCATGATGTCATACCAGGAGACTACATCTTTCCCATCAACGTCGATCGAAATACTGGATAAATGGGAAAGAAAAATAGTAAGACTTGAAACCAAATGGTAAAGAAATCAACATTCTACATTTTCTCGCGATAGTCAATCGTGACCAATATACTAATCAATTTGGTTCATCAACTAACGACAGCTCTGAAAAATGAGGTGAGTTTCCTGTTGTTCTGATAGCCTATTCGAAAGAGTTGTAATGCATGCATGCTGTATGGCAGTAGTATATAGTGTGACATCCGGCGCGACGCTTCGCTTCGCTTTGCTTCGCTTGCGCCGGATGTCACACTTTTGCGGGTTTTTTCAAAATTTTCAAAAAATCAAAATTTTAAAAATTTAGGTAGACTTCAAATTTCACGTGGCCGAAGGCCAAAGGGCGAAAATTTAGGTAGTGACAAATTTTCAAAAAAATCAAAATTTCAAAAATTTAGGCGGTCTCAAAATATCACGTAATCGAAAATTTAGGCGGTCTCAAAATATCACGTGGACGAAAATTTAGGCGGTCTTAAAATGTCACGTAATCTAAAAAATATCACGTGGTCGAAAAATATCACGTAGCCGAAGATCGAAAATGTAGGCAGATGAAAATCTAGGTAGCCCAAAAAATATCACGTTGTCCTAATATACCAGAAGATTGTATTCAAAATATTTCTTTAAAAATGGAAACCTCAACAGGGGAAGCCTCAGAAATGGAAGGAACTTCGGCGGGGACGGCGACGGCAACGGCGACGACGAAAATTGAAGAAGCCTCAGAAATAGAAGGAATCTGAGTGATCTGAAGTTCATTCATTGTCTTTGTTGATCCGTGAAAAAATTATTTTTTATTTCCATGACATATATATCTTTTATTGTTAAAAAAATGATGTTACCAAATGTTGGTGGAGGTGCATATATCCCGAATAATCGTGAATTAGAAATAGAGATAGAAAATTATATCATGAAAACTGGAGACGTTTTATCTGGTCCATTGCATCTTCCTATTCTTCCGCAACAAAATACAGAGTTAACAAATAAACAATATGTTGATACACAAATCAATGACTTAAAAGAAAAATATATAAACGATGTTTTGGTTCCACTGATGAATGAATTAAAGTTGCTTAAACTTAATGACAAATCATTAAACGAAAAATTATCAAAACTTGATAAAAAGGATAGAGAGCTAGAAGCAGATATAGCAAAACTTTTTAAAAAGATTTCAGAACAATCAAAAATTTTAATATTACTTTCTATAAAGTTAAAATCTGCAGTCATTAAAAATAAACATCAGATACAACTATTGAAAGAACAATTAGAAGATGAAATAGAAAAACTACCTGAAAGAATTAAAAAAAATTTAAAGCAGTTACAAACTACATTCCAAAAAAGTGTTGATGAATTGAGTTCTAAAATTACTCAACAAATGAAAAAGATGAATAGAATAATAAATGAAGTAAACTCACTTAATCAAAAAGTTGATGAAATGAAAAATCTTAAAATCAATCTAGAAAATGAATTAAAGAAAAATTTACAAGAAAACTCTAAAGAAAATAAAGAACAGTTAGATTCTGTTAAAAGACAATTAGATGTTCTTAAAATTAAGTTAAATGCTCTTAAAACGGCGTTGAAGATTAATCAGCAGAAAATGCAAGTTAATAGAAAAGAAATTAAAGTACATCACACGTTACTTGACGCAATAGATAAAGTGCAACAGACAATTAATAAAGTTATCTCGAAGTTGTTGTCCATTCACAAACGTAAATCTTGATCATAAACGTAAATCTTAGCGCAAATATTAACGTAAATATTTTTTCCCAAAAGTCAAATTTAATCCTAAAAAATGCCTATAATTTATAAACTCAATCTTAAACATTTCGCTTCAAATAAAAAAATTGCTCATGAACCATCTATGAAATCTGTTTACCATTATGAAAGTGTAGAAACAATTCAAAAAGAAGGGGCTGGCATCTTTTCTGGTATTGGAAGTATCGTTAACTTGATTAAAAATAATAAAGATTTGATTACATCTGCTGCTAAAGGAGCAGCTGCTATAGGTAGTACAGCTAGTGCAATATCAAATGCTGTTAAGTCTCAAAACGAATTAAAACAATTAGAAACTATTCGTAAACTTAAGAATGATTCTGAAGAACTAAAAAATTTAAAAAAAACTTTCAGAGGAAACAAAAAACAAAATTGCTAACATAGCTGTGGGGGGGTGAAACCTTGAGGAGCGGAGCTCCGTCTGATAGTAAACGGGAGAAGAAATCAGGCGTAGCCATAGAACGTTCAATTGAAGAAATAAGAGGTAATGGTGTTAACAGCAACCTTCGGTCTAACCAGCAAAGCTGTAGCGGAGCTGGTCTAGCAAAATTCTAAAATTATATTTTAGTAAAATTTTTTCTCTGTGTGAGAAAAAACAAAAAAGTCAAATTATTTTTTATAAAAATGTCTTCTCTTATCGAAAATAAATTTAGATTAGACGAACCTCCGTTCGTCAGTTACAATCAAAAAAAGAATGACTGTATAAGAGTTGCTATGAATCCCGAATCTTCCAGTAGAGTAAATACTGGAGGAGATTTAATTTTTGAAGTTGATAATCAGCAGAGTTATTTATATTTACCTGGTTCCTTTTTACACTGTGAATATCCTTTATATAGTGATGCCAATTTTACAACACCATTACCAGATAGCGATAATAATGCATTAGAGAATAATTTTTTTCCAAGATTATTTACACAAATGCGTTTAGATGTTGCAACTCAAAATATAGAAACAATAAGTGATTCTCCAGGTGTAATTGATACAATGCTTAGATTTGTAACAATTGGTGAAAATAATAAAAAGCATGAAATCGAAGGTTGGTTTCCTGATAGTAATGATGGTATAATTGTTGATGATTTATCTCACGCTGGAACAGATGCAGCAGGAATTGCGAAAGATGTAGAAAATATTGCAAAACATTTAAATAAAACAAATAATGATGCATACAAAGAAAGACGTGAATTTAACAAGAAAAGTAAACAAACAGTAAATTGGTCATTGTCTCCATTATTCGGATATTTAGATTATGACAAAATATCATATCAATTAAAATTTAAATTAATAATTCATCGTACAGCAAATAATGAATTAATCTTTTTTGGTAAAACTGGAAAAAAGCATATTTAAAAATTGATAGACTTAAATTGTGGATTAAGCATATTACTCCTAGTTTAGAGATTGAAACAGCTATTGCAAAAAGATTAAATACTAACATACCAATTCCAGTAAATTTTCTAAAGCGTACTGCTAGTTCAGTAACTTTTTCCGAACAAAGATTTAACTGGCATTTTACTAGAACTGCGAATACTCCAAGATATTTATTACTAACTTTTCAAAGAAATAATGCTCCAAGTTTTAATAAGAACAACAATCTTTTTCATATTAATACAATTCGAAGTTTACAAGTTTCATTAAATCAAACCCGATATCCAATTGATCCATTAAGATTCGATGATACCAATAATCAATTTATGGAAGGATATGATGCTTGTAGAAATCTTTGTATAGAATTTGGAGTTGAACCTCAATTAACTCCTGGAGATTGGAGACATTTATATCCTGTTTTCTGTTTCGATTTAAGTGCACAATCTGAAGATATTATCAAGACTGGTTGTGATGTAACAATTAATATTGAAAAGAAAGATTCCACAACTTCATTGATGGCTTATGGTTTATTGCTAGAAGATGTAAAATATTCTATTGAAATTCTTAATGGAAAGATGGCTAGGATAGGCTAAAGCGAGAGGAGCTTCGCTCCGATAGGTTAGTAACCTGAGGACCTTTGGTCCGATCGGCTGAAGCCTCTGAACAAAGTTCTATTGGTTAATAAAAAATTCTTAACTTAACATTTTTCCTAACTTAAAATCTTTTTATTAAAAATGTCGGAAGCGAAAAGTAATAATAATAAAACTGTTGAATTAAAATTACGTAATATTGTTGACAAAAATACCCCTAAAACTATTACGATTAACAAAAGTATTACATCAGTAAACCAATGATAGAGAATATTCAATTACAAGAAGAAAAGAATGGTGGAATTCTCCCATTAATTCCACTAATAATAGGAGGCATAGCAGCAGCAGGAAGTGTTGCAGGTGGGACAGCTGGTATTGTCCAAGCAGTAAATAAAAATAAATCAGAGAAGGCAGCATTAGAAGAACAAAAACGTCATAATAGAGAGCTAGAGAAAGTTGCTAGGGGAGAAGGAATAGTAGATAATTTTATTAGTAAATTAAATTTAGTTGATGAAGGAAAACGTGTTCTTAAAAATATTCTTCACAATGTTGATGATTTGATTGAAATTAAAGGAACTAAAGATGGTTCTGGAATATATCTAAGTCCTAGTATGATTCGGTAATAACCTCAGGACCTTTGGTCCGATAGGCTAAAGCCTCTGAACAAAAGTGATCGGTTAAAGCCTCAGAACCTTTGGTCCGATCGGCTAAAGCCTCAGAACCTTTGGTCCGATCGGCTAAAGCCTCAGAACCTTTGGTCCGATCGGCTAAAGCCTCAGAACCTTTGGTTCTATTAGGTAACACATTTATTTTATCTTTTAAAATGAATTCTACAAATTCCGAAAATTTAATTAGATTAAAAATTTCAAATCTAGATCTAATGGATTATCTCTTAAAAGTACATAAAACCTCAAATTGCCAGCACACCGGTCGGCTGCACACTGGAGGGGATATACAAAAAACATTAGAAAACTTTCCTGGATTTATTTGGAGTAAATATTCAAAAGAAAAACATCTTCCTGGTCATTCATATACCGGTCCAGGAACTCGATTAGATATAAGACTAGATGAGAATGATAATCCAAAACCGGGTGAAGAACCAATAAATAGAGTAGATGCCGCAGCTTACAGGCATGATTTAGCTTATCGAAATCATGATCTAAGTTCTCGACATGAAACAGATAAGAAAATGATACAAGAATTAGATAGTATTCAAAATCCTACATTTAGAGAAAAAATTGAAAGAATGTTTGTTAAGAAAGCTTTATGACGTTAATGACGTTAATGCGAAGGAGTGGATAGCGCCCTCCACATGCGTCAGTAGTGTTGATGTCTGTGGCAGCAAAAGATGCCTATGTTGTAAATCTCTTGACACTAATACTACTTTTAAGAGTTTTAGCACCGGCAGACGGTTCGTTTTAAATTATCCTAGTAGTTTCTCGTGTAAGAGTAGGCATGTAATATATTTGATCACATGTCAATCATGTGGGGTCCAGTATGTTGGACAGACAAAACAGCCATTACATTGTAGACTTAATGGGCATCGGCAGTCTGTTCAAAAGAATCATCTCAATACGTATTTAAGTAATCATTTTAATAGTTCTAATCACAGTTGGGATGATGTAAGTATACAAATTATTGACTTTGTCGATGTTCGTAATAAATCTGATACAGAAATTGCCTTCGAGCTTAACAGTAAGGAAGATTTTCATATAAGAACGCTGAACACCTTGCATCCTTTGGGTTTGAATGACAGAGTGTTAGGCGGAGGTTGCGCCTCTCAGAACACTGCAAATTCATTTTCATTTTTTAGTTCTCCTATTAGCAGACGTAAGAGAAGCCATGGCCTTAGGAAGTCGGGTAGAAAGAAATATCCTCCATCTAATAGTTGTGAGGATATTCTCAAGGAGCTTCAAGAGTTGATGAAGAGCAACAAAATAAGACATTTCTATAATTGCTTGAAATCGATTAGTGATAGCATGCTTAAAATTATGTATTCTAGGCTTCTTGATCAGTCGAATGACCTATCTTTCGTTTTGACAACATATGTTCATAGTAAATTATATAGAAACAAGAGGGATAGCTCTACCGAAGACAAAACGCATATAGTGATTCCTTTCAAGTCTCATTTAGTTGAAAAACTTCATTTACCTTCTGTATTTAATGATAAAAGTGTCTGTGCTTTAGTTCCAGAAAAAGCGAAACATCTATATCCTCCCAAAGTGTACCATAAGCTTAATAACCCTATTTGTTTGAAATTCTTCAATTATAATAAGTTTCTTAATAGCCTGACAATTCAGGAAGTTGTTGGCATTTTACAGAGCGATTGCAGCTGTGACTCGATGACCAGTTTTGTTTATGAGCCTTATGGGCATGTTTTTACCGGTAATTTAGATATAATAAATGATCCAGGTCTCAGAGCTATATTCGCGTATGGCACTAAACACAGATTGTCTAGGTCAATATCATGGAAATCCATTCAAAAAGAGATCAGCGATTCCATAGATAATCATATATCTCGTGTGTCCAGTCGCCTTCACTTAAAAGTTGATGGATTCTCTATTTGGAAAAACAGGGTCATGATGTTAGTAAAGCACCGCATCTTTCGTTGTAAGAAGTTGGGTGGGAAAGATAATGGCAGCAACGTTTGTGTTGATAAGGAGTTGCAAGATCTCCATAAAAACTTGATAGTCGTTCCTGTCGATAAAGCATCCAACAACTTTAGTTTCATATGTAAAAAGTTCTATCTCAAAATCCTGATGGACGAGCTTGGTTTTGACATAGATTCTTCCACTGCAGTAGGCAATGCAACTTATAAACCTGAGCTTATTTCTGATAAGGAAGTCCTTACTAAACACGTTAAAGATATGAAATCAAACTTTAATATTAATGTTAGTGACAAGGACCTTAAACTACCAAAACTTTTCTGGATTCCAAAATTGCATAAAAATCCTTATAAGTTTAGATTCATTGCCGGAGCCAGAAATTGTACAACTAAAAAGTTATCGGTGAATATCAACAAAGGTCTGAAAGTGATAAGAGAAAATTTCCATAGATACTGTGAGTCAATCAGGAGTAATACTGGTTATTCTTATTTTTGGAGTGTAGCCTCGACTCAAGATTTTTTGAGGAATATTTCTAACGTGAACGTCCACTCTATGCAAGTTTTTGACTTCTCTACTCTTTATACAAACTTAGATCAAGGTGCTATCAAGAATAATATTTTTTCCATCCTTGATCTCACATTCAATTCCACTAATCGTAGATACTTGTGTGTAGGATATGAGAAGTCGTTTTTCTCCAAAATCAAATATAAGGGGTATTCTTGTTATGACGTGGACTCTTTTAAGAAGGCTATTGATTTTATAGTGTCTGAAGTCTACATTTCTTTTTCCGGTTACGTGTTCAGACAAATTCGAGGAGTACCAATGGGAGGGAATTGCAGTCCTTTACTTGCCGACTTGTTTCTGTTAAATTGCGAATTTGCTTTTATGAAACAATTGGTTAAAAATAAAAAGTTTGGACTAGCTAAATTATTGTCAAACACTTCGAGATATATAGACGATATATGCGTAATAAATTACAAGCATTTCAATACCTTAATTCCGAAAATTTACCCGATGGAGCTTCTTGCAGATAGAAACGGAGTCAATGACAAAGCCGTTGTTTACCTCGATGTGAGACTCCAATCTAGTAGAGACGGTCTTCGAACCTCAATATATCATAAAGTGGAAGATTTTGATTTCCCTGTTGTTCTGTTGACATTTCCGGACAGTGCAATACCTTATAACATGGGAATTAATGTATTTGCCGGCCAGGTTTTACGTTATTGTCGCATCTGCTCACATCTTGAAGATCTAATTAAACGAATTAATATGACACTTTTTGTGATGAGCAGCAGAGGATATTGTCAGTCTAAAATGAAGGCATGTACTGAGAAAATCCTAACCGGTCATAACAATTTTCTAGTCAAGTTTGGATATTTCTCAGCCAGGCAGCTGACATCGCAGTGCGCATTTTAAACAATATAATTAACACTGTTTTCTTAACATTTTTTTTTATTGGTTATACCATTTCAGTATTTCACACATATTTTAGTTTGTTTTGGATGTATCCGTCTTTTGCGGTTGTTTTGTTTTTGTTTTTACTATTACTATCAGTATTACTTATTATTACACATATCATTACTGTATTGATTTTAGAATGCCAGCCGCATATAAGTTTATGCGGGGCCCCGCCCGCCTGGGCTTGAGCGTTCAGGTAGAGGGGCCGAAACGCAACCAGGCGGGTACCTGCTGACGACTGGCTATTGTTTTATTTGTTTTAACGTTTGTTTTTTTTTTTTATCGCTAACTACCCTAGTGTGATGAATGGACTGTGTCGGTTACTGGTCTCCATGGGGTTGACATGGTGATTACTAAGTGTCTATTTATATATAAGTTCCTAATCAATCGAGCCTGAAACTTTGACCAAGGAGATCACTTGTTAAGCGGCCTTGTACGATCTCGTACACTTAAGGGTGAAGTCCAGCCCGTATAGCGCTATGTTATGGACCCCCGGGTAGGTCCGCCCGGCACGCAATCAGATCCGTCAAGTCTTTGTGCTTAAAGACCTTCATGCATTCATGCATTTGTCGAGGATCACAAGTCAGAGGACCATTAGGGGTAAGGTCCAGCCCCGCTTTAGAAGCGCTGATTAAAAAATGGACTAGTGGGAAGGTCCTCCACACCGATCTCGTCAAGTTTGGCTCTAAAATGTAGTCCTAGGATAGTCAAAAGTTTGACGCGCCTTGAACGTTTAATGTCTGCCGGTGGGAACGCACCACCTGTCCTCTTAAGGACAAACCTTAAGTCTTATTAACTATAAGTTTATTAAAATTATGAAACATGTAGACATCGTTATGGGAATGTCCCAGCTTCAATTACAAGCTAAAATATTATTCGGTCAGGGTATTGATCCGTCAGCAAATGAAACGACAGCAAAGCTGTCTGAGAGCAACGCTCGAACCTACGCGTCCGAAATGTCGAATGACCTAGGACGCTATGCGTCTGAAATTCACAAGGAATATAGAAGGCCTAAATATTTATTGAAAGTAAAAGTATTTAATAAAGATGATATTTGGAGTGCTGATCTTATTCATATGCCGAATGACAGAGGGTTTAAGTACGCATTGACCGTTATAGATTTATATACATGATACGCTTGGGTAAAGCCTTTAAAAAACAAAAGTGGTCTGTCA